>CAIGRP010017254.1:0-10648 GCA_903798385.1 Fraxinus cuspidata
TTCTCATCACGTAACTCCAATACGAATAATTCTTTACATCCAACCTCACATTCACAAACTGAAACGAATCGTCTTCTTTAGTAACCATAATAAAAACGAAATAAGGAAAATCAAATCGCAATAGAAAGGAAAACGAAATACCAGATTGCAGAAACTGAACGAAATACCAAATCGTCTTTGAGATTAATCATTGTCCCATGAAACTTAGCTTTGATACCATTATAAACAATCCAAAGAAAACAAAGAAGGAAAAAAAAAGGCTAGGGTTTCATTGATTCTCCATTATACAGTTGAAATATAAAAAGATAATTTAACAAAGGAGGAAGCTAGGGTTTTATTAATTCTCCATAATGCAATTAAAATACAGAAGATAATTTAACCTAGATACAAAGAGACTATATATAAGCTGCTAAATAAAGGAAATTGAAAAAACTATTCTACCCTTAATAAACAATAAAATAAAATAATCTCATTTCTTAACATTTGATCCTACAACCAGCAGCTTCGCCTCCGGTTCTCGTTTCAATTACCGCCTCTGTCGCCACCACCTATGTCTCCAGCTACACTTCCTTGTTCCAGCCTCCGCAAAATGCTGCCAGAAAACACAGATTTACAACTTCATTCTTATTATGTTGCACTAACTGTCACCATTTGTGGATGCAATGACCAATGAAGTTATTCTTGATTCTCGTAAAGCGTCGTGAAAGTTGGATTGTCATTGTCAGCCGTAGTTTGAGATGTACATGGAAAAGTTGGGTTTTTCTGGGTTTTTGTTTGGTGCGATGGTGATTGGGGTTGGGTGCACAGTGGGAAGAAGAAGAAATTTTATTTTTTATTTTTTAACATATTTGTGGCCTTCGTCTATTAAAATAAAGATCAATTTTCATGACCATGGTACCTTAAATTATAAGCGTTTACTCCACAAGCTTAGCTTCTCCGAAGTTTAATGGATGATTCCAATTCTTTTAAAACCTAGACCCGTACCATAGGATATCCACCCTACCAAAATGTTTATTTTATTTATGCTCAAAATCCCAACAACATATCCACTTCCAAAATCGGGCATTCCAAATTAAATTAGGGTTCAAAACCCTAAACGTATTCTGAGTTGTTAACATGTTTTGAAATCAAAATTTCGAAAAGTTTAGCTAATGTGCATGCAGTGGCTCGTAAGCATAAAGCGTTAATTTGATCAACAGAGGTATATTCAGGCACGGATAGAAAATGAAATTTTAAGTCATTTTGGATACCAAATTTGAAAGAGAAATAAAGTTTTGTTTCGTTTGAGCATCCAACCTTTCTATTATTTTAAAGGCGTATCTAACCTTTTTTACGTAGTGCCTTACGTACAGTATGCAGCAAAAAGGAGAAGAATATTGCATTTTCTTCAAATGAAGAAAACTGAAAATTGTAGAATATTGAGAAGAAAGGAATATTACATTTTCTTCCAATCAAGAAAACTCAACCATATTATAAAACATCACACTAATACCTAATAATATTCATCGATTACACAATCTCTACCCATTTCTTCAACATAAGGTTCTTGTCGAATGGTGTTAAGTTGTGAAATCTATTTATTGTCGATGTACGGAGTCAATACGTGATCAACTTTCTTGGTGAGGTCGTTGTGGGGTTAGATAGTGTAGTGAGAATTAGAACATAATCTCACATTGAACTAAACCACTATAAAGATTGCGTGTCATTATTTCTTGCAATAAATTAATTTGATCTCCATTGAATAGGATTAGAGTTTCTAATTTTCAACACACCGAGCAAGACTATATAATTATAAGGACACTATCAATATAATTAATTACATGTATTTATATAATTTGAATATTTTTTTATAAAAGGTTTCTTTTGTCAAATTAAATAGCACAATATAGGGAAATAAGGACAAAGAATTATAAACATCATCAATTTTATTTTATTTTTTAATTTGACATATTTTAATTTCTTTTCCAATAAAAGAAATTAGATCAAATTTTTATTCTGCTTTGTTCATTTCAGAAAATTAGCCCATTAGCACTCCCATTTATTGTGATATATATATATACTGGCATTGGAGTAGGAAAAATGAATCTTCTACAGATATATATATATATATAAATATAATTTTTATTTTTTTTTATTTTTTTATTATTATTTTTTTTTTCCCTACTCCAATGCCAGCACTAGTACTTGCATCCCCAAACACACCCAGAGTTCGGAATTTCGGCAGAGGGACCTTTTCCACGCACATTGAGAATATACCTATTGTAAAATTAAGTGTTGACGGGTTACAGTTTTCTTCAATTGTAATGAAAAGGTAAGCAGCAGCAGCAGCAGCTAAATTAAAACTATTGATCAAGAATCGAGTCAATAATCAAAAATTAATTGAGAAGTACAAGACAACACCGACTTTGATGACTTTGAATTTGATATCACTTCACCAGAGTAACCGTTGATCCAAGACACGAGTTCACAGTGCTTCTCAATTTATCCCTCCATGAAAAAGCTTACGAATGTCGGAGCTATAAAATCCTTAATTTACGTAAGAAAAACAATCACTGAAACGTCAAAGAAGAACACAACGTGTGCTTTGCTGAGTTTATCTTAAGACGTGTTTGCCTTAAACGAATGTGATTTGTGGCCTTCGTCTAGTAAAATAACGATCAATTTTCATGACCATGGTATCTTAAATTATAAGTATTTACTCCACGAGGCTATGCTTCTCTGAAATTTAATAGATGATTCCAATTTTTTTTTTTAATCTAGACCGAACCATTGGATATCCACCACTGCCAACACGTTTCTTTTATTTATACTCAAAATCCCAACCTCATATCCATCTACCCAAAATCAGGCATTCCCAAATTAAAATTAGGGTTCAAAACCCTAAACCCATTCAGAGTTGTCATAACATGAAATCAAGATTCGAAAAGTTTGAGTAGTTAGCTAATGTGCGTGTAGTGGCTCATAACCCTAAAGCGTTAATTTGAATAACTGATGTATATTCAAGAATAGATGAAATTCTAAGTTATTTTTGGATACCAAATTTGAAAGCAATATAAAGTTAAATTTCGTTTCTTTTGAGCATCTAACCTTTCTATTATTTTAAAGGCGTATCTAACCTTTTTATGTAGTGCCCTACGTACTTTACATTGTACAATGCAGCAGAAAAGAGAGAAGAATATTACATTTTCTTCAAATGAAGAAAACTGAAAATTGTAGAATATTGAGAAGAATGGAATATTACATTTTCTTCCATTCAAGAAAACCCAACCGTATTATAAAACATCACATTAATACCAAATAATATTCATCGATTACACAATCTCTACCCTTTTCTTCAACATAAGCTTCTTGTTCTTGATATTCATCTTATTTTGAGTGAATTAATTTGTGGGCTGTCTTGAAATCAATTAATATTCTTCAAAAAAAGATGGATTGTTTAGCACAATACATTTTTGGTGCTGCTGCAGGTGTTGGTTTCATCCTTGGTTTTGCTTGCTACTGGCATATGAGATCCAAACGTTGTAAGGTATGCTGTTTATATTATTTTGTGAAGTTTTATGTTTACGCCCCTGTTCAACGATCGCTAGAATAAAATTCTTTTTTTGTGTTCCCTCAAACTCATTTTCAACCAACTGCTTACAATAAAATATTCTGTACGTAAACTCAAAACTTTCTTCCTCCACACATTTTTCAAAAATTATTATTTCTAAACTCATTTTCCCCAAAAAATCATTTTAATGATTGTCAAACGGGTATATGTTGGGTACATACATATATACACTTGTATATTTATTCTTTTGCATAGATGTTATTTAGTTGTTCGTCTAAAAGTTCAAGCATTTGAGAAGGGTTTAAGTAGAGTTGGCAACGGGGTGGGTTCGGGGCGGGGCAGTCGCGCCCCGCCCAGCCTTAGGCGAGGCGGGGATGGCCGGGGGTGGGTTTGCCCCGTTTCCCGCCCCGTTTGTATTTTTTTTTTTTAGATTTCAGTTAATTTTTTTTTATAGTTAATTAATTAATTTTTTATTATTATTTTTCACGGGGCGAGACACCCTCGCCCCGCCCCGCAACCCGTTCGAGGCGGGGCTAGGTTTAAGTGGTGAGACTCAAATTAGGACTTTTGCCTTCTTCAATATTTTAGTTGAAAGTTGCATTTATTTACATATTTTTCGTCCATGTTTGGTTTTGCTAAAAAAATCATATTTTTAATAAATTTTGATAAAAGTTAATATGATATGTGATTGAAAAGTTGAAAAAAATTATTAATCTTATAAAACATGTAATTGAAAATGAAATTGAAGGAAAATAAATTTTGAAAAATGGAGGCCAAACACAAACTCCGTTATCTACTTGAATCATCATTCATGGTTTATAAATATCTCATTCACCATTTTTAATTAATTAGGGGCCGTTCTCTTTGTGTTTCTGTTTTGTGTTTTGAGTTTTGAATTTATTTTGTGTTTTGAGTGTCCATTTTGAGATTTTTGAAAATGTGTTCTTTTTGACATTTTGAAAAATTGTTTTGAAAACGCCCAAAACGCGTTTTAAAAATTTTGACTTGATTATAACTAAAAACACCAAAAATGACAAATTTGTCGTTTTGGATTTTCTTTACAAATTTTTAACTCGTTTTCAAAAACGCGTTTTCGAAAATGGGAAAGAGAACGCGTTTTCGCTGTTTTGGAAAATCGAAAACAGAAAACGACTTGAAAATGGTAAAGAGAACAGGCCCTTACTTTCCACTTATAAATGGTATTCAGCACACACACATTTTTTTCAAAATTCATTTTCAACTACACATTTTTCAACAAAATAATATTTTTCATTCATTAATAACTTTTTCTTAATTTTTAACAATATATTTCTCATCATATCAATATTTAAAATATATTATTTTCTCAATAATATCAATCAAACACACCCTCATTGACCATCATGAACGCATAAGCAGCAGCATGATAAAATTCCCATTTATCACAAATAAGCAGCGCCATAAACAAAATCATAATTGCATTCGCCAAACGACTAAAATTTGCGGGAAAATAGGTTAAAAATCGCAGAAATTGAAGGGTGAAATTGAGAATTTTCTCGCCTTAAATCATAATCAGTCACCATGTTCAATTAGAATTTATTCTCTAATTTTTGGACTCTTTTCATCTAAAATTGCTGAAGAATGTGTGATAGTTTGAAAATAATAAAAATTATATTCTCCGTAGATTTTGATAAAATTGATGGTATTTTTCATAAATTTAATAAAAGTTTTAAATTTTTTAAAATGTGTAGTTAAAATTAATTGCGGTTTGTGGCTTAAATTTTTATTAACTTTTTTAAAATTTTGAAAAATAATTTCCATGATTTTGCAAGTTGAAGTAATTTGTGGGTAGTTATGTCATTTCCCATTTTAATAAATATAAAAAAGGTTTTAACGCTCAAGATTGCCCCATCAAAATCGGATGCGTGTCCGTCTTCTTCCCAGCGATGTGATTTGATATTAGCCGTTGCTTGTGGATTCAAGCAGAATTGACGGTCAAGATTTCCTCATCAAATCATGAGATATGCATGGTCTACCTAGGTAGCATTATTCAAGACTCCGCTTAAATATAAGCAGAAAAGAACTCTTTCCTGACTGTTTCGGTTGTATTGCCCTATTCACTATTCAATCTTTCAATTTCTCTATCTAAAAAGAAATTTGTGAATCCATGTCATTGGAACGAGATCAAGTACTTCAAGTTGAACACCGGAGCGAAAATTCCCTCAGTCGGCCTTGGCACGTGGCAGTCCCAACCTGGTGTCGTCGGTCAAGCTGTTGAAACCGCCATCAAGGTCGCCTATCGCCACTCTCTCTACATACACATGTACTCTATGTGCGTGCGTGCGTGCGTTATAACTTTAATCTTCAGTGAAACTTAATTCAACTTTTGTATGTTTTTTGTTTAGTTGAACTTGTATGTGGAAATATATATTATTTATTTGTGATCTTTTGCATATCAAAATATGGGTGATATTATTTTGTGATCCTGAGGTATATTGAGATTATTCAGGACACTTAGTTGTGTGGATTTAGAAATTTTGAGTTTAGAATTCAGAAAATGTTCTGGGGTTTGTTTCAATTGGACACAAAAAAAGGGATTGGAGTTGTTTGTCCAAAATTTGTTATAATACATTAACACAGAGGAACAGCAATGCTGACTATGGTTAGATTGTTATAGCATTTTCTTGTGATTATTGAATTATTCTGAGAATGAATCATGAAGCATGATTCATATGAGAGTTGTAAGCTTAACATGTTTGGAATTGGTCTGCTTAAGTTTGATTTTATTTGCGGCTAGTGCAGAATTATTTTTCAAGAATACATGAGCAGATGAAATTTAATGGAAAACCATGGAAATGATGTTGTGTGCACATTCTTAGATTTTCTAGTTTGGAAGTGTGTATAATTGTTTCCTGTAGTTGTATAACAACTTACAGTCGATCAATCCCTGCTACTTTTATGCAGGTTGGATACCGCCATATCGACTGTGCTCGGTCCTATAAAAATGAAAAGGAGGTATTTTTTCATTCAAACGCTGTTATGGAGGCACTAGATACCTTTTACTCTATGTAAAGATACATTATTAAGCTGTTTGGTTGTTTTTATGGATTTCTCTTCTCTTGAAATGATAACTGTTATTCAATTTGTGGGTAGTGATTTAGTTACTTCACTGGCAGAATGATGTGGAAAGATCTCTAATAGCTTAAAGTTTTCGCACAACAGTGCTATGGAGATAATGAGGCTTTTGTCCCATTTCGTTTTGAGGGGCAATGCGACATTTGGGGTCAAAATGGGACTCCACTTTCACATGTACTGTGGCTATATGTATATGTAGGTGAGACTCATCTTCTGTTCCTTCTTTGCAGATAGGTTCGGTTTTAAAGAAGCTGGTGGATGATAGAGTTGTGAAGAGGGAGGAGTTATTTATTACATCGAAACTCTGGTAATCAAATTGTGTTCGCAAATATACTCAAGAAATGATCTGATTCTAATTTCATTTGGGAGAATGCAAAACCCGTGTAATTGTTAAATTTTTGAATATGATTATTTGCTATGTAAAGCCGATTGATGAAACTTGTCAATGTGAGCTACTTCAACCATTGAAGTGTGAAACTATAACATCTTCCATTATATGGGCCAGGAACTAGTTTTCCACTATAATGGACGTGCTTAATGCAGTGGTACTATCACTTCTGCAATTTGTATGCTATGTAGTTCCATATAATCTCTATACACTCGCTGCTTCACTGTCTTTTTGGGTTTGATATTAGTTAGTCTTGAGGTGCTTGAACATTATAGTTCATATATTTATTGCTTCATCTTACTCTTCTTTTTCGCATCTGGTCTTTACTGATTGACTTTTTAAGCTTTCAAGCTAGAACTGACCTCTTAACTTATGCAGGTGCACCGATCATGCACCAGAAGATGTACCCGTGGCATTAGATCAAACTTTGGAAGATTTGCAACTTGACTATCTTGATTTGTATCTTGTACGTAATATTTTGTGATATTAACCTTTTATTAAGTTTTGACTGTTTAAGAGCTGGTGCAAGATGACGTTATAAGGAGACAGTATACATTAATGAAATAACTGAATCGAGTGAATTCTTAGATTTACAATAACACAGAATCAGCTTGATCCATAGAGGTGACCTTAGCCATGGCCAAATTTTAAAAATGTTAAAGCTGCTTTAACTATTGCTCTCCTTTCCTGGCTTTGAAAGTTAAAATGTTATTGTAATAGGTGGTGCATAATTAGCTCTTTCTGTTTTTTTTCTTTGAGAGGGATATTCTGTATCTTTAATGTTGAAAATTTATATTCTGTATCTTTAATTTTGAAAATTTATATCATGGGCTAATGAATGGACCTCTCTAATTGTGAAGATCCATTGGCCTGCCCGATTGAGGAAGGGGGCTGTTGGCATGAATCCAGAAGACTTTGTTCAAGTGGATATACCTACCACGTGGAAGGCTATGGAAGCACTCTATGATTCTGGTAAGGTCCGAGCTATTGGAATTTGCAATATGTCCACCAAAAAGCTGGGTGATCTATTGGCAGTAGCTCGCATTCCTCCGGCTGTTGTCCAAGTTGAGTGCCATCCGATTTGGCAGCAGACCAAACTACGAGAATTCTGTAAATCAAAGGGAGTTCACCTCACTGTGAGTTGGCAAAACTCAGTTACTTGATAATTCACATTGCTCATTTGGTTCTTGTCTTTAAGAATGATGACACTTCTCTTCCTTTATGGTTGTGGGGGTGATTATATTTCATTTTGATAATCATAATTGCTTGGTTCGCTATTGAAGTTTAAATCTTAGTATGGTTTTACTGTGGGTTTATTACATTTTAGTTAACCTGTTAATTTTCTTAAAAGGGATATTCACCACTTGGTTCACCCGGAACTGCGTTGTACAAGAGAGAAGTCCTCAAGCATCCTGTCATAGTTACTACAGCTGTAAAATTGGGTAAAACTCCGGCTCAGGTTGCTCTTCGATGGGGTTTGCAGATGGGCCATAGTGTAATTCCCAAGAGCACAAATGAATCGAGGATCAAAGAGAACTTTGATGTTTTCAATTGGTCTATACCTGATGACTTGCTAGCCAAGTTCTCCGAAATTGAGCAGGCAAGTTATTTTCAATTTTCATTAAATCCCTTTGAGATTTATGGTTATAAGGGGCAGTTATGAGTAATGCAACAATTTATTTTGCAAATACAGCTGAGAAGAGTTAGATATTGAACAGAGTATTCAGTAGCAACTTTTTTTATTCGTCCCCATCAATGCCATCATGTGAATCCCCTACAGTTTTGTAGTGCTAAAATTATTAATTCATACTTACAAGGCATGTTTAGTAGGCAATATTAAACTGCAGTGGACACCAGAATATATGAGATTTTAATCCAACAATTGAGGTTCTGATGTTATAAAAATTGCCCAGATACTTGACATCTGGACTCTTTTTAACAAAATTTTATTTTGATAACTAAGGCATTTTCTTTCTACATCTCATAAAGATATGTTTTTTCTACTTGCAGGAAAGACAGGTCACGGGTAACTTTTTTGTTCATGAGACGCACGGCTCATACAGAACCGTTGAAGATATATGGGATGGTGAGCTTTGAGCTTGCTGTTTAATGATACATTTTCTGAACGGATTGGCCATCTATCTACAATATTATGAACTCGAAATAAATTTGTCGGTATCTGAGTTGGCTTCATTGCAAGCTTGGATGTTCTGATGTCTTAGAATTTCTACTTATTGTGTGTTATTTCATATGGGAAAAATATGTGTGTGTAAGTCGTGCTTCCTTCTAAAGTTTGAAGTTTGTCTTGATGTTGAACGAGTTTAAACTATTTCGTGAGTTTTCGTTCGTTCTGTGGTGCCTTAAGTTACGTGATGGGTTGATTCATTGTTTAATGGATTATCGATGAACAGCATTCCTCGTGCTAAAGAAAACTCAATCGTGTTTATCCTATAGGAATTAAAGTTAAAATTTTAGTATAAGTTACAGTCAACAATTAATTTTAATTACATATTTTATGGGCTTCACATTTTATTCATTTTTATCGAAATTTATTAAAATTTTGATTTTAATTCTATTTGATAATGGGGTAACAAAGAAATAAATGAAGATTGAGAGTTCAGTCATTGATCCTTCACGTGTTTGCCTTTCATGGGTGTTAACAGATCTGTGACGGTTATCTTTTAAAATAAAACTATTAATCAGAAATCGATGAAATTAATTAATTAAGAATTATAAGTACACAATTATATTAATAAAGACTTATAAAATTATAAGGATACACGTGTGGCGGTGGAGAGCATGTGATAGATGGATTTTGGTATGTGTCCCTTCGCTATACAATCATCATAATAGGGGTTCACAATATTTTTATTGAACGTGATCCCCACGAGGGCGTGTAAAAATAAAATAAAAAAAATAAAGCAAAACCCGTGATAATATTCCCTACAAGAATCGTGTCCAAGCTACAATTGGAGGATGACACCTGATAAGATTAAGATTTGAACAATCTTGGCCATAATGGAGTAGATTGGGACAATTAATTATATAAAGAATGATGCTACTTGATTTATAAAACGTTTTACGGATAGATGATATGTCAAGAAAAGATAGAAAAAGGGTTTTTTTTTTTTTAATTTGGTTGAAGAAATTATAACCCAATTATATATCATCACATCACGTGTTTGTACACCAATCTATATGTAGCAATGTACATATAGCACAATTGATATATAATTACGGAGTTATATAATGGTTTACATAAAGATGGGGATGTGTCAAAAAAAAGTAAGAGATCATCTTTTTTATTTGATTTAATATTTTTTGACCCAATCATTATCTTACCACATCACGTGTATATAAAACATTATATACATGCTATACAATTGAACAATAGAAAAATAAAAATATAACATATCACAATGACCAATGGGAAGGTTACACGCACAACATGCAGTTTAACTGAATGTATCATTCAAATGACACATAAGCGAGATATCACTACAATATAGTAGAGCCAAAAACTTGGCACTGTTCATGCTGCCACGTGTCGTGATTTCTCGAATTCTTTTTTTTTTTTTTTTTTTTTTTTTTTTTTT
>CAIGRP010017257.1:0-21326 GCA_903798385.1 Fraxinus cuspidata
ACCTAGATACAAAGAGACTATATATAGGCTAAATAAAATAAGTTGAAAAGACTATTCTACCCTTAATAAACAATAAAATAAAATAATCATATTTCTTAACAATGCTAAAGTCAACTGTGGAAATTGCTGAACGGTTTCACTTTGCAATTGGACAGAAAATCCTCTGAAAGTCAAATTGCCAGCCGCAGCTCACGCTGTATTGAGAATTTTCATTTCTTCAACCAATTAAAGTATTCTCAGTCCTCTGAAACAAGTTGCTCAACCAAATTCTCTAGTTTTTTTTTTTTTTTCCATCCCCACATTCTTCAATCTTCCATTCAATTTCTGTGGAGTTTGATTGAGTTGGAACTAAAATGAGGATTCAGGACAAACACTCTAAAGTATCTGTACAGAATACCACAATTCATGCATGCGCTGAATCTGGAGATATTATTGCCTTTCAGAGGTTACTTCAGAACGACACTTCTCGTCTTCATGAAAGAAGCCTTATGGTAAGATCTCTCTCTTTGGTACAATTTGACTTGCTTTGATGAATCATTTGCATTAATCATACTTGGTGAATATGTGTAGAGTTCCATTATGAGTGAATGCCTTTTTTATTCATCTGTTTCCTTGAACTTATGATTAATTTTGCCCAGGGTTGACCACAGTTCATTGGGCTTATTTCATTAATCATTGAACTTTTACTTTCGTCGTGCTGTCATGCTTTATTCACTTAGCTTTAAAATGCTTTTGAGTGGCGAATGTTCTCTATCCCTATTCGGACAACAATTCCATAACTACGCGATTTTAAGGAACGGAGGCAACTTGGTGGAAACAATTCAAAATGAACTAGCTTAGAAATGGTAAGGCCAACATTGATTCGAGGTTTAAATTAAAGAAGCATATGTGGGCGACAGTCTTGCCCTATAAACTACTTGAGAACCTTGTATAAATGATTCCAAAACTTGCGTCAATGTTCCCCATTCGGTAGATCAATATACTGTGGAATTTTATCAAAACTAATGTTATTCACAGTGAGCGACTATCGTCATCATCCAATGTGGTATACATCTAATCACTTAATCATCTATAGTGAGCATTATTGATTAACAAAATAAATAATTATGTATATGTTACATAGGATGACTACGGTAATTGCTCACTATGAATAGCTGAACGTAATAGCTGAATCAGATGATCAATTAGTGTCAAGGTATAGTCGGGGACTGCAGTTGCAGTTGCAATTTCAAGATGATTTTAGGCCCTTCGTAGTTTCCGAAGCTCACATACGAGCATCACAATTAGAGAAGCAATTATCCAGATGAGAGATTGGTAGCAGGATGGCAGAGTTGGCAGTTGTTGCAACAACAGTCCACTAACTCCAAGGGCAGTGACTGTGCTGCCCCCACTTTCTGCCGGACACAGCCAGCCACGGCTGCTGCATTGGTCTAGTCGAGCATCAAATGTACGAACCATACTCTCAGTTGCATCAGATTCTCAGTAGTATTCTGTATTTTGCACAGAATTAAAAATAATTGATACCTAAACCCTTGGTATTCCAAGAATTAATGAGTCTTATTGAGATTCCGTTTAGTTCCCACTGCTTGATTTAGGAACTTAAAATGGACTATTAACTCTTATCAACTCTTATTTGTGTTATTCGATATGTTAATCTTGACCATCCTTTTAAAGAACCAGATGGAGATTTGATGCAGAAGATAGAAACTTGCAACAGCATCCATTAGCCATTATTCATTGTATTTAGATAGATGTGATTATCAAGAAATAGATATTACCTTTGTACTTATTAAAATTAAAGTTCTGTCAATTCATCTGAGGCCCTTGGTTAATTTCAGATCTGGAAATTGCCCTTTAGTTCTTAGAATTAGTATGGAGAAAGTGACATGATTACTCTTTTTATCTGCTCCAGTTAACTATGTGGTTGATTCTTATTTTCTACTACGGGAAAATAACTCTTTCGTCTTTCGTGAAATTATGTACAAATGTGTTGCCTACATGAAGATTGGTAACTTTATGCTCTAGCAATCCGACAAACTGAATGAAAAATAAGGTTTTACAATTTGAGGACTCTGTTATGCTAGACCAGTTATTTTACAATTTGCATCTTCATAACTAGTATGAAATAATGGATCCTAAATAAAGATACGAAATAATTTGTACGAACAATGAAATAGCTTTGTGCCTTTGTCTATTTAAACGATAACTGAACTCTTAGAAGTTCTCTTATCTTTGCATAGACATAGATGTACGTCATTAGCCAAGGTGCAGGGGCTCTTTCTTCGATCCATCAGTTAACTTTCTTATCATTGTACTCTTGGTTTCGTTGCTTGGATGCAGTTGGTACAGACACCACTACATGTTTCCGTTGCTAACAATAGAGTTGAGATAGTTAAGTATTTGCTCGACTGGAGTGGACCTGGCGAGGTCGAGTTGGAAGCTAAAAATGTTGTATGTATTAGAAACTTAAGATCAAAATTGCTTTGATTTGAGAACTAAATGAACTCATTCTAGGAGTCTCATATAGTTGCATTTTGTTTCACTTTTCAGTATGGTGAGACTCCATTACATTTGGCAGCTAAGAACGGATGCGATGAGGTAGCAAGGATGCTACTTTCTCACCATTCCAACATCCAAGCTAAAACCAATGTCCGGGTTTTAATTGATCCTCAAATTTTATTTATGCATTTTTTTCTTCACTTGTCATTAGCATATGTATGACTTACCAAATTTCTCGTGTTTTTGGTGTATTTTGCGCAGAACTGTTTGACTCCATTGCATCTTTCTGTTGGCTATGCCCTACGATCTGGAGACTACTCGATAGTGAAGACATTGTTAGATTACAATGCTAATTGCTATGCAGAAGACAATGTAACTGTGGTTCACTTCGTTAAGGTAGTTAAGTTATTTCTTTTTTCCATGGTGTTAATTGTGATGATTTTTATGCAGGAGGGCATGATTCCTTTAAATTATGTCCCGGATACTCTAGAAAATCAAGAATTGCGCAGACTCCTCTGCCAAAATGTTGAAGAGCAGAAATACCGAGATTACGATGAAGATACACGCAGTGGGGTGCAAGGAATATTAGACGAGCTTGACCGCGAATTGTCAAAGATAGTGGGACTAAATGAGCTTAAAGTGCAACTTCGGAAGTGGGCAAAAGGGATGCTTTTGGACGAGAAGCGTCGGTCCATGGGGATAGATCTTGGCCCCCGGAAAGCACCTCACATGGCGTTCCTTGGAAATCCCGGGACAGGTAGAGTGACCACATGGCCTACTCAATGACATCCTTTTCCTAGAAAGCTATCCTGAAAAGTTTTCCACATGCCATAATCGTGTTTCGTGTTATTAGTTTATTTGGTAGTCGTATTGAGCTGATATTTGTCATCATTTTGTGCACAGGAAAGACAACTGTAGCACGCATTCTTGGTAGACTACTCCATTCTTTGGGTATTCTTTCTTCCGACAGTGTAATCGAAGTTCAAAGAACGGATTTGGTAGGGGAATATCTTGGTCAGACTGGACCAAAAACTAGAGGAAAGGTATTGGCTTCGCGACTCAAAACTTCCTAAGATTAGACTCTACACAGTCCAAAATATTGAATGACCAACAAATTTATGATGCTTGTAACAGATTGAAGAGGCCAAGGGGGGTATTCTATTTGTGGACGAAGCATACCGTTTAGCAATCGAACAGAAAACAGGTCACCAAGATTATGGGGTGGAAGCGTTAGAGGAGATCATGTCTGTATTGGAAGATGGAGATATTGTAGTGATTTTTGCTGGTTACACTGAACCAATGAAGCGTGTAATTTCTTCGAACGAAGGATTCTGCAGAAGGGTAACACATTTTTTCCATTTCGATGATTTTAGTCCCCGGGACCTTGCCGAGATTCTGCGTGTAAAGATGACTAAACAAACCGAGGGGAGCCGATACTATGGATTTAGGTTGCATCCTCTCTGTACTTTAGAAGCTATATCTGCGCTCATAGAGAAGGAAAGCACTGAGAAGTTACGTAACAAAATGAATGGGGGATTAGTCGATAATATGCTAACAAACGCAAAAGAAAATTTGGATACGCGACTTAGTTTCGACTCCAAAGGTGATGAGTTACTTACGATCACATTCAACGATTTAGAGGTTGGACTTCAACAATTATCATCACGTGTGACTATCGACTAATGGAGAGAAGAAACTGAGACTTGCATCAGAAGTGTAAGAATAACTTTGATTTCATTTGGATTATGTTTGGTTTCTGTAGTTACTTTTGTAATTGGATTGATTTGCAAAATTCGTGTTTGCCCTTTAGCAATCTGTGTTACTTGCATTACATTTGTAAGCATATACGTAGAATTAAATAAGTTAATGATGTAAGGAATAAATCTCACATTGGAAAAATATAATAACATTAATCAATGTATAAGACTTTGAGCTTCTCTTTCAATATGGTAGACCTTGTACAATGGAACTTGAGTCTTGTTATGGTATCAAAGTCAATAAACTCAAACTATCCACTCGATCTATCTAAAGTTTAAACGAGCAATCAAATTTCAAGATAGGTGTGTTTCAGCGAGCCATCATCTTGTGGAGCATGTCAAAATGAAAAATCCCACTAAAAAAATATATAAGAATATTAACCAATATAAAAAAAATTAAACTACATCTTTGACAGTTTAAGATATAACCCCCAAGTCCTAATAACTTGACTAGATTATATTTATTGAAATGAACTTGCATATTTCATCAATAATTTGTTGCTAATCCAAGTTTTATTTCAACAATATTCCATTGTGTAAATTATTCGGCCCAAGTTAGTTCAACACGCTTTGATATACTTCAATCGCTTAACCCGGAATGTATCATTTCAATTTGACTTCTATGCCTAATCGATAGTTCTTCTTACTTCAGTTTCCTATGAGATTGATTGAACAGAAATTTTCGTTTCGTAGAAATGCCCTACAAGACGAAGTGACGGAAAATGTTAATGCGAATGCGAGGGAGATATTTAACGGAATACGCAAGAGCTTACTTGCTAAAGGAATGTTTTCCGAAGTGCATAGCCCCTATATATGTATACTGCTATGCTTTCATTAGGACAATAAAAGAGGATGACTAGGTCTTGCTTTTCAATATGGGACAAACAAATCACTCATATAGCACGGAGAAAAAATAATTCAATTTCAATCCTACATTATTAAACACAATAGAAATATTGATCTTCAAGTTCAAATATTTTTTTTGTCGATTTATGAAATAAACATTAAGATGGAAGAACGCGTGGAGGGTGGGGTGGGCCTTGGAAGTCACGTGACCTCAAAGAATTCTAGAATTTCTTTTATAGGTTTTTTTTAAAAAATTAGTAGTATAAAAAAGAGCTTCTATATATGAGAATGGTCAATTCGGTGCCTTAGTGGTTGGAGTTTCACTTTGTGAAATATTGCAGCAAAGGCGCTATCAAATTTGTTACCACAAACATCCCCCGTTCAAGTATCTCAAAAATCTAAGCAAATAACTCCGCACCCTCACCTAGAAAAGGGGAAGGTAACCCATCTTTTATAGAATAATGTTATTTACCGTCGTTGATATTAGACACCAGTCTAGACGACTACATTTTATTGATTTAATTAAATAAGTCATATAACTTTACATTTAAATGAATATATCAATTAATATTATGTAATTGACATCTGAATTAGTGCTTAGTACCCATGAAAATGAATAACTTTACTCTTTTTTATATCATAATCCGCTTTAGGATTTTCTAATTACGTGCTTTCTACTTAGGGATTATTTGATATGATTTTAAAAAATCAAAAATTACTTTTTAGATTAAGAAGTAACTTATGAGTATATTTGAATAATATTTTAGAAATGCTTTAACTGATTAGAAGAGTTTTTAATGGAATTTGACTTAAGAGTCCATTTGACATAGCTTTTGAGAAGTCATAAACTCGTTTGATTAATTTTATAAAAAAAAAACTTCTTTCATTTTGAAGTGCTTTTACATGAAAAAGATCAAATGTGACTTCTTTTAAAAATTCTTTCAAAAGAAGAATTGTTTTTAGAAATTAGTTTTCAAATATCAATTAAGGTAACTTATTCAAAAATCTCTTCCACGGGAAGTAGAAATAAAGGCAGAAATTTTGCCAAAGAAGTCCTTAACGTAAGTTTTTTTTACAAGAAATTGAGCAAAATTAAATTCCTAATATTCTTCAAACCCTTGCATTGCATGGTATTAAAAAGGAACGTGTAGTCGTTCTAGTCAATTCATAATTCCCGATTTAGAATACTATCCAATACCCAGAAATTTCATTTGTCTGTACACTGAAAGCAAGAAACAATCTCAACAAGCCACGTTTCATGTACCTGTCAACGCAGTACCAATCTCTGCTGACTCTCCAAATATTCATCACCAACACAACACGTGTGTGCTTTGAAATCGGTCTGGTCTTAAATTAAGCATACACAGTTACTGCTTTCTGGCCTCAAAATCTGTATTTAATCATTTTTCAATGTCGAAATTATTTTAAATTAGGCAGAACCCGTTACCCTTTTTTTTTTTTTTTTATCAAGTGGGCCATTGTTACAGGTAGAGGATAAAGTATAATGTTTGCTTCAATCCCACTCATTCCCATTTCCCACGTCACTCCCCCATTATCCCATCTTCTCTATTGGGTTTGGATTGAAAATTTCATTATTCATAACTTCTGACTGCATTTATCAGAAATTTTATGACATTGATTCTTTAATCGTTTCTCGGAGAAACCCTTTATTGGGAATTGGGATGTAAAGATTTTCCTTCCCGCTTCTTTATATATATATATATATATATATATATATACACATATTCTGGATCGTGCAGATTTGAGACTAGCATTCATTCTGATTGCAATTTTCAATACCTCCAAGTAAGTGCTCATAACCATCCATTTGCTTAATTAAAAGTGGGTTTAAGTTGTTTGCATATGCTATTTTGATTTCGAATCTGAAAGAAGGTGTCATATGCATATACTGCTAATGAGATTTCTGTGAACTATGAGGATGCATTTTGAGAAATGAGGTAGCTAAATATGCTGATAATTTATCCAAGACTTCTATTTTGTCTGGATTTCTGGCACTGCATTTGTATCCATCCAAATCAAAACAGTATTCATCTCTGCTTTGATTTGTACATCTTATCAAACGTCATGTTTGAGATATTGAATACGTCTTGCTTAAGCACAGATTCTCCAGTTTTCTTGGAACAAATTCTTGTTAGCATCCCATGATTTGAATAAATACTGAATACTAATTGATTTTGGTCATTCTTGTCATAGAAAGAACTGCTATTAATAGTTACCTTGTTTCGGTGCAACTTTTTAAGCAATTAATGATTCTAGGCCAAGAATAAAGGATTGGTTTTGAGGTTCAAGTCAATACTTATGTAATATCTTCAACGATCTAATCATGTTGATTAGAATTTCTTTTATGTAAGCATGATAGTTAAGGGGCTAAGTTCTTTGAGATTTGCTAGAAATTTCATCTGAATAGATTGAGTTTATTTTTTAGTTTCTTTTGTAGAATAGTTAGGTAAAATGTCAAACTGCCTCAGGGTTAAAGGACTTAAAGGGAGAATAATATATTGACGGGAAAATTAAATGCCTCCATTGAAAGGTCAGTGCCAATTCATTGGACTATTTACATTCTTCACCTAGGCATCATTTTTTATGTTTTCACCATTTTTAGCTTCTGTCTCTACTTTCACCTGGCGTGATAATGGCAACTTTAGTTGAACTCATATAAAGTGATATGCTTCATGTGAATTTCTTGTACTTGATTGTGTTTGCATTTTATGCTTGATTGTGTTTGCATTTTATTTAATATCAAACTGAATCCTGTTAATTTCATCCCTTTTATTTCTTATTATCTATGATATGAATGTGATTGAGTAGCATTTTGGATCCTGTTCTCCAGGTTCGATGTAGGCTTTATAAGGCGACGTGACAAACAACAACAATCTTCTCCAGTTTGTCTTCGTCCCTCTAACAAGAATGGAGGACACCTTTTCCCGAGTCTTGTCTTTAACCTCCTTTATAACCCGTAGATTCATTCATTTCATCGGTGAGTGTTTTATTCTATTATTTTTTTGCACATTAATGGAGTTACTTGTATTCTCCATAATTTCCAGCACATTGCATCTTGTTCCCCTTTTGTCTAATTTCAGGTGGTTCTCTTTACATATAACATTATTGCAGAGCATATTTTGTTAAGAGATCTGAGTAGATGGTTAGAAGATCGGGGCATAATATCTTGTGGGCAACATCCTTCAAGTTGCAGCAATCATAATTCTGTTTCTGTGAGTTGTGCGTCTTCAACTCATTGTAACTCTAGCGCAAGCTTAGGCAATCATGAAAGAAGAGTCTCAGATCTGGAGCATCAGTCATTAGTAAATTCAGAAGGATTAGAAATTGTTCATAGAAGATACAATTATGGGGGTGTCAACTTCATTTTAAAAGGGTAAATTTTTTCATATGCTTTATTCTCATCTTTTTTCATGATGTTTTAGCAGCTGTCCATCTGTGTACCTTATCTTTGATTTAAGAATCAACTTAACATGCTTAAATTAAAATTTAGCCTCTATTTACAGTCTCTCTTATTTTCTCTTTACTGCTAATTGATATTCAATACAAATCCCATTTAAACTACAGTTGTTGATCTGGGTTTTTAGGTTGATGCTTCCTATATCTTGTTTGAGATTTGCTCGTCGGTTAGCAATGGCATCTTGTAGATGTTATTTTGGTTATCTGAGATGTGCACAAGCTCAAGTTCAGAGGTAAAAAGTATGCTCTGATCTTGAAAATTTAACCAATAACAGTAAAGAAGTCTGGTTCAAGACAATTTTACTTGGCCTTTTATATATAACCTTCTTTCTGCATTTTTTAGCATTGTATCTCGAGTGTGTAAAACTTTGCATGGGTCGTCTGATGAAATTGGGTGGTTGCAATCTGCTCCTGGAATGGCTCCTGTGGAGGATGGTTCAGTTAGATTCCGGGAACTGCTACAAAGCATTAGGTATGATATCTATACTTTATTTTACATCCAGCTGCATTTGATAGGTTTTTATTCCCTTAGAACATTGATGATATATAAAACATTTGTATATGGTTTGCATAACTAACAAAAATATTGTATACATATACTTTAAACAATTGCCCTAAAGGTTGTTTGTAGATTGTTGCTCAGCTCCCCAAAGGTGTACTTGTTCTCTTCCCCAGAATATAGCGTCTTTCTACTGTTTGCTGTACTGAGTATTGCAGTGTTAGCTCTAGTTTGAGAGATTGTCAAGATTTTTGGCATCATGTACATGTTTCTTTTACCTATGGTGGCAAAATTAGCTCTTTCTTAAGTGAAAGGGCTTTTGTATTTCTGTTCTGACCTTCAAGCAAAAGTCCAATTTAGCTTAATTAAAATGCTCTTCATATGTTTCTGCTATTGTTTTCTCGTAAAGCTGGCATTCAACTTCGATTATTGAGTTTTAGTCAACCTACTCGACTGAATGGTCGAGCTTAGTACTTGACAAGTTTGGCGCAAAGGCCGAGTTGGTTGGCTTTTCATGATAAAAATGACAGACAATTTCAAAGTATATTGCAACTCCTCAACAAGAATCCAACTTATCTCAATATCTTTGCTTCAATAAATAGATGCAGAGTCGAATAAAACTCAACCTACTTGACTCAATGGTCGAGTTGGTCGAGCTTAGTACTTGACAAGTTTGGTGCAATGGCAGATTTGGGAACCTTTTACGATAAAAAATGACATAGTTTCAAAGTAACAATGCAACAACTCCTCGACAAGCATAGTACTTCTATATTTTTTTGCTTCCAGTAAATAGACGCAGAGGTTAATATGAGTATGTAGCAATGTTTAAAGTGTTTTGCTTCATTTTTTTATCTGCAGCAGTGTTTATAATATAGTGTTTTATCTGCAGCTATGTCGAAGACGAGTCCTATCATACTCATTCACTTGATGCAGGGTTGAAGACTTCTGAATACAGAGAAAGGGAGGGGAAGGGTATTGTAGGTCTGCTAAAATTTAATCACTTCTAAAGAAACTTAAAATGTTGGCCAAATTTCATTCTCTCTTCTACTTAGTCCTTTTTGGAGAATTTCCTCTAGCATTAAACTATGCTACATCCATCCACGTTTGAATGTTCCCACTTGAATTCGCATAATGTTTCAGTGAGAGAAAAACTGTGGGAAAGTAATGCATCTTTACATTTTTGGAAAGGGTACTTTTGGAATGTATGTAACTATTTCTTGGATATGGAGCATTATGTGGACATATTAAAAAGAAAATGATAGTATTCAAATGTAACACCATAATGAAGAATAAGTATCAGAGGGAAAACAATTGAACTTATCCACTATTAGAAGAATTGAGTTGTAGAGCTTGGAAATAAGTAAGTTTTGAACAATTTAAGTGGAAAATGATCACTGATAGAGATAGGGGGAAAAATGAAGAGAGAGCACTGACAAAAGATAATATCTAGTGAGGAACGACTACGGGAGCCCTTTGGAATGCTCATATAGTTTTTGTTTGTCTTTCTTTTCTCCTAGTGTGCTAAATAAAACAGAAATCATATTTGTTTATGTTTCATAATGTCATAGCACGGTCTAAATGAGAAAGAGAAGGAACTTCCCTTGAATGATTGTTTAGAGCCCTACTCACCTCTCTTTGTTTGAATGACGTAGACAAAAATATAATCTTCAAAAAATGGATGGGTAGGCAGGTGGGAGACCTAATATAGTTAGATAAATTTTGAGCAAGATAGGCCGAGAACATGACATGCTTTCAATCATTTATGAATTATCATACGCCCAAGCAACTGGCCATTGGTAACTAAGTTTAGATGCATTCAATTTTGCACGTAGCAAGCAGATTCTGAAATGTGTGAGGTTTTTACCAGTGTTACACGTTCACAATTCTAGGCTATCATTGATTAGTTTGCGCGTTCGTAGTGGACAAGAATGTAATTTAATCAAACAGTCAGAGAAATTGAAGAAACCATCAATTCCAAAAAGGTAAAAGTGTGTCAGAAAATCTATGATTCCATGAAAGGATTTAGATAATATATCATTTTCCATTCCGATTCCAAAATTCCTTTACTTTATGCAAGGAATTGTATGGTGGAAACAGTTCTTAGATGTTGATTTAATTGTCATGTTAAACAAGTGTAAAGGCATCAATTCTCTCTCTCTCTCTCTCTCTCTCTCTCTAATATGATTTAAAGGTTGTTATAGTTTTTTTTCCAGTTGGTCTGTAAATTAAAATATTATAATCATCAATTTATTTGACCACTTGCATTCCGTTTACTTTTGCCTTTCAGGAATGGACAACACATACTACCTGATTCTTTTGTTTATCTGCTAATTCCAGGTTTAAGATTTAAGAATATCTCTTGACTTATTGGTTTTGAACATTTGTAATGTTTTTGCTTTACATGATCTCTGCAATTGATTTTCAGGGCTTTTTAGTAATCATGGTCCCTTATATTTTGTGAGCACCAAAAGGTTTTTCTCGAAGATGGGTCTAGCTTGTCATATTGCTAAAATCCACAGTGAGGTATTAAGTTTAAATACTGTATCACTTTCTTAATTTAACTCTGCTATAATCACTCATTCTTCTTGCGAAGGCATCAGTCGAACAGAATGCATTGGAATTAAAGCAGTACATAGAGGAGCTATACTGGGGGTCAGGAAAACGTGTAATGCTGCTTGGTCACAGCAAAGGTGGTGTTGATGCCGCAGCTGCTTTGTCAATTTATTCGCATGAGTTAAAGGATAAAGTTGGAGGATTGGCATTGGTGCAGAGTCCTTATGGTGGTACACCTATAGCGTCCGATATTCTTCGCGAAGGCCAAGTGGCTGACAAGGAAACCCGTAAAATCATGGAATTTCTAATATGTAAACTGATTAAGGTAACATTTTCTTTTTCCCATGATCAAAACTCATAATATTGGTTGATCCATTAAAGAAGATGGGAAATTATACAGCATAATCTGTTGGTTAGCTTACACCTACAGCAACCCTTTAACTTTATTCGAACTTGAAACTATCTGTTGAGGGGAAAAATTTGGGCTGATTTATCTAGTTAACCTACAATTTTGATTAAAACAAAATTTAATGATTCATCTGGGAAATTCATTGTAAGTTTTTATATACTTCTGATTTTTGAAGAATTAATTTATGATAGATCACTGTTTTCAGTCTTTTATCCTTCTTGAAATTATGTATATTGAGGTCCATGGATATAAGCTAATCAAGATAACAGATTTAAATATGCCACTGAAGTTTTGAGTAGTTAAGCCAACAATTGAAAAATTGAGTGATTATTACAGTAAAAAAAATAACTTTAGTGACCATTGGCGTAATTACTCAAATATTTATAGAAATTTGTTGTGATTAACCCAAGATAATACTTCGAAATGGTCCCTCTCAGTTCCTTCAGGAATTATATGACTACACTGACTTTAATCTGTGTTCCTGAAAAATTGGATATCCTATACTTATCTAAACTTCTAAAAGAAAGATCATATCATTTCTTGCACTTCTGTTACATTTGCAAAAATTGATTGGTTTCTATACTTCAGGATTTTAGAAGCCGAATGAATTTTTCTAATCATGGCAATTTTTAAATGTAGGGTGATATACGATCACTGGAGGATTTGACGTATGAAAAACGAAAGGAATTCATACAAAAGCATAAACTTCCTGACGACATTCCTCTCATCTCATTCCATTCTGAAGCGAATATTGCACCTGGTGTTATTGCCACAATGTCCCACATTGCACAAGCAGAACTTCCCTGGCTTCCTTATGCTGAAAATGCTGTCCTAGCAGGGCGTAAGGTGCCCGTTATAGTTCCTGTTTCTGCTGCCATGGCTCTCTGCGCATTCCATCTGCAACTAAGATACGGGGAGAAGAGCGATGGTCTTGTGACATGCCGCGATGCAGAAGTTCCAGGTTCAGTTGTGGTTAAACCTGACAGGAAACTCGATCATGCATGGATGGTGTACTCCTCTTGGAAGAGAGACCCTAGTGAACCGGATGCCTGTGAAATGTGTGAAGCCCTGCTGACCATGCTTGTGGAACTAGGAACCCCAAGTCAGAGGGCGAAGCAATCTACAAACTGTGTGTGAAGTATGTTATGCTAAAGCTTGAAAATTTCTTTTATAGACCGCTATGTAAACTTTTGGAAGACAAATAATATTTCGATAAATTTATTCTTTAGCATTACAAATTTGTTATTATGTGTTAATATCTCGGATTCAAGCCAAGGTTGTCTAGTTAAAACTAAGTGAAGCTTCTTTGGGATAGCTTTTGCTTCTTGTAGAAGACAAAGGGCTGATTTGGCAGAGCTTTGCTTTTACTTCTCGTAGAAGAATTTTTCGAAGAAGTTATTTTATATCAGCTCTTCTATTTAGGCATAACGCTTTTAAAAAATTATCCAAATATGTTAAAAAACGACTTCTTAATCATAGAAATAGCTTTTGACTTTTTAAAAGCTCAGTCCAAAACACGTCTCGAAAATTATGTAAACAAGCTTAAAAGCAATTTTTATTCTCAAAACTAGCTTTTCACTTTTTGAAAGTCTTGATGAAAGGCTAATTGCCCTCAGGCTATATGACACTGTTGGCAATTCTACCGGGATTTACAGTTTCTATCTCGAATATTCTTAGTTTTCCCCGCCCCACCATTGGTTACCACGTCTTATCAGATGGGCCAACTCAAAAGCAGGCTAGGCCAGACTCGGCCGTGTGATAGGATGATTCTCTAGGCTAATTTTTGTCTAGAAAATATGAGGGTACGTTTGATTGCAAATGTGAAAAATGGGTGAAAATAAAATGAATTCAAGGGAATTGAATTGCCTAGAAATTATTTTACTAGGAATTGTAATTAATTATGTTTGATTTGTATAATTTTCCATGGAAAATGTTGAAAGTTTGGTGTCCGTTTGACTTCGTTTTTTTATGAAAATTATCCATTACAGTGATAATTTCATTGGGTCTAGAATTTGTTCCAATTACCAAAACAAAAAATAATAATAATAATAATAATTATCATACCGAATGTCATTCGTTTGACTTTGTTTTGCATGAAAATTGTTAATAAAAGTGATAAATTTTTTTATCATTGTATCTAGAATTTTTTCCAATTACAAAAAAAAAAAAAAAAAACTAACCAACCTAGAAAATATTTTCCAACAAAACATCAAGAAATTGTTTTCCTCCAAAAAGTGGAAAATTTGAAAAGTTGGAAAATATTTTCCTGAGAAAATTTTGCCTATCAAACACTGCAAAAATTGGAAAATAGATTTTCCATGGAAAATCTGCCCAATCAAACAGGGCTAAAATTTGTTGTGGACCATGGGCCTTAAAGGCCACATTTATAGGTGTATGATACATTGAGATATAATGGGACTAGTTCATAAATCTTATGTGATTGTCAATATGTGTATCATCATATTTGTGAAGACCAAGTGAATCAATTTCTATGCACCAAAATAGTCGTGTTACAGCTATAGCTTCATGTTTAGTAGGGATGTTATGTTTTTATGGGCCAATCAGTCTGTTGTCAAGCCCATTTTATTGCCTGTCTGCTAAAGTCCAAGCTTCATTTAGATTTGTATGCCCATATTGGTCCCCCATATATAATATTATTGAATTGGCATAAAACAATTAAGGTGAGGAGGGTTTGAAGGTAGGTCAGTCAATGGCATATGCATACATAAATTGCATTTAATTTGAAATAATGACTTCTAACCATCAAATAGCATAAGTTTTTACAACAATATCTACATAATAATGGTTGCAGAAGCAAGAGGTAACAATAATGTGCTAGTGAGTTTGGATATGTTTGGTATGTTATATTGGATTGCAACTATACGAAAAATGAATAAAATTATACACACGATCTTACCAAGTCGAAAGTGACAATTCAAGAAACTTGTTTATGTCCAAACTTTTTGTCCTTATATGTTTATACTGCATTTTATCGCATTAGGGTTTGTTTATCCTAATCGTTTACGAGGAAATGAAGTTATAGAATAGTCCTTTCGCATGTTTTTGATACTATCTATTATGTTTTTCTATGAAGATGAGAAATACTTCTTCTTCAGTTTTCATTCACTTGTTTAATAACTCTATCACACATTATTAGACTAGTAAAGTGAATTAATTGAAAGAAACATTGAAAGAAACACTTGTGAAGTCACTAGCTATTATGTTAACATTATAGAAACCTACTATTTTGTGAAATTCTGTAGCGATGAGTGGGCATAACTCTCGTATGGAGTAAACCACGTGCTTTCTTTATTTTTCGATTTTTGTTTGATATTATAATTCTTGATCTTTTTTTGTTACATTGAAAAAATAAAAATGCTCGTTAATTCCTAACAAAAACAACTCCTGTCATATCTGCAAAAAAGAAAAGATTTATGGATTCCGATGAATTCTCTAACCCGATCATACTTTCTCCCTACGTCTCTCTCATATTAGCCAGAAGGTACGCACAACTATATCCTTGTTTTAATATGTGCATTATCTTGACATTGAATCTTTGTATTAAAAAACGACGATACTTATGCAAGGATTTATTTGGATTTTCACTCATAAGTTAATCGGATCAGAAAGGTTATGCACGCTAACATCATCAAATAATCACATGATTATCATAAATGTGGCATATGAATGCACTGAAATATCTTGTTGCTGGCACTTATTATTTTTTATTTTCCAATTTTACGTACTACATTTATTTATAACTCCATTACTTTCTACTCGTACATCAACCTTTTCATTTAATATTTGTTACCCAAAACTGTAAACATAAATTAATAAATAAATTCTCCCAAAATGAGTAAGAATTACAATATTGGGTTTAGAAAATTCAGAGAATGAAACTTATGAAATACATTAGATATTTAAAATTATCCCACAAAATATAATTTTCGAGCTACTGAATAAGATTAGACATGACAATTTACAAATTCTATCGATTCAAACTTTTCTTTATTGCGTATTTAATGTTGCTTACTTTTAATTTAATTGAGAGTTGAGACTTCTTAATCGAAATCAATTTGGGATTTGAAGGTTATAATCATTTTTTTCACGAGTACTTAAATCTCTTTCATTTTAATAAATGCATTAATGTACTACAAAAAAGTTGTGTTGGGATTACATGATGTATGCATCTTTTAATAAATATATTACCTCGATTAAATATATTTTAAGCTTTACATTTCTCCTATTTTTGTCATCGATGAGTGATAAGCATTTGAAAATAACTCATAATTCGACTATTACAGTCGAAGCATTTAAAATGTGTTGTACGGTTCTAGTAATTATCTTAATAGTTGGACCAATTAATTTAAAATTTTCTACTTAAGAATCATTCGCGCGGTTATTAATTTTTTGTTTTTTATTAAATAAAATTATTTAATAAATTGTTAGGCAGGTAAAGATAAAAGCTAAGTCTAAAATTTTGGAACTTTTCAATGAATTGACAATTAGATTATATTTTTTTATATATGATTTTATAAATAAAATAAGTCTATTAGATTTTTACCTTTAGCTGCTACATTAATATTTTTCAGCAATAATTTATCTCCTTTTAAAATATACAAAATTCTTGAAATTCAGTTCATCCAAAGTAAAAATAAAAAAATTATTTTATTAATTACTCTTATATAAGGTAGATGAATTTAATTCTATGGTCGGTAAGGTACAATCGATTGGAAAATTTCGTTGCTATGAAACATAATGAATCAATAAATAAGAAACTCCTTATGCTTGATATCAATTGGTTCATGAGCCATCGTCAAAGTACACATGTTTTGCTTGTACAAATAAATTATAATAGCACTATAACATGCGTGATAGACATAATTATTAGGTACGATTGTGAGTCCTAAAACGAGAATATGAAAAAAAAAAAAAAATCAATTAAGGAGACTTCTTCCTACATTAAGTAACTTAAAATTGTTGGTGTGTTAAAAGATGGGGAAAAAAATTATGTCATTCGTCCTATTTATATGAGTTGACTTTTCTTATTTTATTGTCTCAAATATATAGTCATATTTTTTTATTAAGACTGTTTTGTTTTATTCGTTTACTAACATACCCTTATTTAATTTGCCTAGTTATAACCAAATTATTATTAATTGTTGATAACTAAATAAGGGCAAACTACGAAAGTTTTTGACAAAATTTATTTTTTCAATAATATTAAATAAGATTTCTGAATCTTTGTGAAAAAACAAAACCATACTATGTAAATGAGATTGAACGATTATTTAGTTGCACAAATGGTAAAATATAAAATTACAATGACCAATCGGTACAATATTTCTCTAGTGGATAATTTGCAAGAAAAAATGGTGAGTTGTTTTTTAACGTATTTTTCACTAGTCAAAGTGATAAATAGCCGGCCTCCAAAATGTTTTCGTTTAAAAAAGCAATCTCTCTCGAGGGATACGTGGAGTGGAGAGGTCGGGAGGGAGGGAGGGGGGGAGGCCACGTAACATCAACCGAGGAGAGGAATGCTTTGATATTTCGATGAAAATTAGGGTTTCCTTTGAAATTTTTGTAAAATGAGTTTTTTTTTTTTTTTCCCATTTGTGTCATTTCGACTATTTCTTTGATGTAAATGCTATAATATTTATAACCAATTCCTAATCCCCTTTAATGGGAACCCATCCCATTTTCAGTAAAGATTTGTTATTGTTGTCCCTACTTTTATTTATTGACCTCATTGAATGCTTACCATGAAATTTGTCAGCAATTTCTTTTATTTAATTACTCTTCTCTATATGGCAAAAGGTAATTAAAGATTTTTAGATTTCAGAATAAAACATGAAGTTTCTAGGAAGGCATGTAATGGGGGTCATAAATTCAGTTCACATATTTTGGTAAAACAAAATAATATCTTGGAATTGGACCATTAATTATTATTTATGGGACCAATTTAATTAGAGCCTCTTATTTAAAGTTAACATGGTAACTCACATTAATCCCACTTTTCAAGATTCTTTATACTCCCTTCCCATGAATATATGTTTGCTTTCCTTTCCGTCTATCCCAAATTATAGATTATTTTTCTTATTGAGGTAAAGTTAATTTCTTAGTTTTCCAATATACTTTTATTTAATGTGTCTTGTTATCAATTAATATAAACTACTACTATTTAAATCATTATTTAATGTATGGATATATTTGGAAAAATGTAAGAAAAAGTTATATTTCTTACTATATTAATTATATTTCTTAGTTCGTGTAAAAATTGAAATAAGTCAATCTTTGTGAGATGAATGTAGTAAAACGTTGTTTCCACACGTGTGACTATGTTAAAATGATTTATATATTGTCCATCACGATGTCGATATTGTTCTTGATATAAATTGGAACGGTTAAATTATGATAAAATGCCGAGCTACTCGATAAAATTTTGACATTTATGATGTTAGGCAGATAATAGCATGAAATAAAGGGATAAAGATCGAATAGGAAGTGTGAGCAAGGCATTTCACATTGCGGGCTACTACTTAAGGCTAAAATGCCTTGCCTCAAATCTCATATGTACAATTTACCATTATTATAAGATAAGAATCTTGTATAATTGGTTTTACAATTAAGACATTTGATTAATAATTGACAAACTTTATATACTTATTATGTTACATGATTATTTCTCTAGAAATAATGAATTATATGTATTTTATTTCTGGTGAGCAATATAAAATTCTAAAACACGTGCTACTTAGAAGTAATTAGGAAAATTAATCAGGAAAATGTGAAATAAAGAAGATAATATACAATGTTACGTCTTTTAGATAATGTGATTAGTTTGCCAATTGACAAGTGGCATATATGTCTATTAATAATGTACAACACATGGTGCAATGTTTATGAATCTATGTACTATGTCTAACTCGTCTTTTCTTTTTTTTTTTTTGAAAAGAAAAATAGAAGTGTTTAAATGAAACATGAATTGAGAGATAATACATGTTTATGTTTAAATAATACGAGCTCATAGAATGCTCTTAAGACACTATTTAACACTTCAAAGCGTATTCATAAATCAAGCAAGAGAGAAAAAAATGATAGATTGTCTTATGCTTCCATAAAATATTTCACACACGTGAAATATGAATGAGAAACATAAGACATGACATGCATGAGATTGATGTCACAAACTTGATCACAAATAACTTTTATTTTACAATTGTTTGTTATTTGTACCTATTATTTTTCTATTTTTTTTTTCATTGAATAGTGTTTTGTCAATGCATTTCAAATAAATATAGGGTAATAAGTCCCTCAACGTACGATGAAATTTTATGATAGGCCTTGAACTCTATTTCGTTGTAAAATAATCGTTAAAGTCTGCTTTCTTTTCATTTTGGTCATTCGAATAAAATTCCTTTGCTTATCTAATTACAAATAGCATGTCTCTTTTGAGTTTTGAAAAACCAAAAGTTGATTATGATACTACTAATCTATTTTTGAAAATGAATGTATAATTTTCTATAAGTATTTTGTTTGGCTAAAAGAACTTTTTAAATAAGCTGGCATTTATGTAATTTTTCTCAAGAAACTTTTTTACAACTACAAACTTTGCCAAATAGCCCTATAAATTTGACACACAAAAAAAAAAGTAAATTAAACACGTTCGAATTAGCCAATATACGGAAATAAATAGAATATCAAATCCAATCTTATACAATATATAAAACACACGACATTTTACAATACAATACAAACCAAATGTAAAAGTATACTTATAGTCTATGCTCTGTTCATGTTTATAAAACTCAAACGACTTTTTATATACATATTTCGAGAGTATAACACTTTCTTTCATCACTTATTCTTATCTATTTATAATTTAAATAAATCCATCCCAACGCTATTAGTGTAACTATCAGGCCGAAGTCCCGATCCGTGTTTGTACTTTGAGCAGTCTTTTTCATACCTTCTCTCTCTTACGACTACTACCACGCAAAAATATTAAAATACAATCAAGAATTAAAAAATAAATAAATATATTTATAATAATTTCTTTTTCTTACAAGAATGCAAATGCACATATATACATCTTCAACCCATCACCACTTTTCACATGCTTCTTCTAGCTCTAGTCTTCTCCTGAAAATCACTTCTCTCGCTTCTCTCTCTCTCTCTCTATATATATATGTGTATGCTCAAGATTTGATTAACCAGTTTAACAATGGCTGAGTCGAGTAGCCATTCAATTTCTTCATCAAATAAGCCCACATGGACAACGAAATCCCAGCCTAAGCGAAGCAGAGATGAAGAAATAATCAATGGCGAAAAGAGGAGCAAAACTGGTAATGATAATGCTAATAGCAAGCATCCGGTGTACAGGGGAGTGAGAATGCGGGCATGGGGCAAATGGGTTTCTGAAATAAGGGAGCCCCGGAAGAAATCTCGGATCTGGCTCGGAACCTTCGCGAACCCGGAAATGGCGGCTCGAGCCCACGATGTAGCTGCTGTAGCCATTAAAGGTAAAAACGCTATTTTAAACTTCCCTGAAATCTCACACTTGCTGCCTCGCCCCGCCACGTGCTCCCCACGCGACGTCCAGGCCGCCGCTAACAAGGCGGCTCACATGGACCACCTGCCGGAAGTGACTTCACCTTTTCCGTGGATGGCATCATCTTCCTCCTCTACGTCGCTCATATCGTCCTCGACAGTGACGTCATCGTCCGTACAGTCGGGGGATGTTTCGACAGAAAGAGGGGAGGCACAGGAGGAGTTGAGTGAGATAGTGGAGCTGCCGAGTCTGGAGGCGAGTTACGATGTGGAGGTGAATCGGGCGGCGGATTTCGTGTTCGCCGATGATGTGGGGTGGAACTATAATCACCCGTGGTTGCACGAAGATTGTGGTTTTTTTTGTGATAATCATATGATTGAGAATATGATTTTCTGGTAAATTTGAAAGCCAGTTGTTACAACATCATCATTGTTGAGAAGTATTTGGAAAAAAAAACAAAAAACAAAATCGTGTGTTTTTTCTGTCTATAAATCTTTTTTTTTTTTTTACCATTTTGGCTTTATCTTTTTTTCTTTTAATTATGCGAAAATTATATACTTGCCTTGCATCTCAAGTTCTTGGTTTGTCTTTGTTGAGTTCAATGAGCGCATGTTTCAATTAGCCCCTATTTGGTACACATTAAAATTTTCATTCTCATTTTTCTACTTATTTTCAACCACATATTATTCAATAAAATAATATTTTTCATCACATCAATAACTTTTCCTTTTTTTT
>CAIGRP010017264.1:0-10678 GCA_903798385.1 Fraxinus cuspidata
TAATGAGATAATTGATATTGAATAAATGAAATAGAATGTTGAAGTAGAATTGGGGAGTGAATGTAGATTATGTAGTAGTATAGAAAATCGATTAAAAATAAGATGTAGAAGAGTATAGAATGATGTTGATAGTGAAAATATGAAATGTATAGAGTATAGTAGAGATAGAGAATGAGAGATTGATAGTAATTTTGGTGGAAAAAAAAATGGATAAATGATTGTGTATTTATATGGGAAAATGAAATTGAAAAAAAAAAGACCAAACGGTCACTGAATTTTTCAGTGACCAGTGATAGTTTGGTCATTTTTTAATTTTTTTTTTGCGAGCCACGAGCCGAGCTGACTTGTGGCTCGCATTTTAGACGAGCTGCTCGACAAGCAGCTCTTGCTCGGGCTCGTATTTTTGGCAAGCCCAAGTGGTTCGTGGCTCGTTTTTTATGAGCCAAAGGCCGAGTCGACGAGTTACTCGGCTCGGTTGCCACCCCTAACGAGTGGGAAATGAAATATTTGACCACAAAGGGTTGGGTTGGAGCCAATTTGAAATTTTTCCGTCTTGATAATTGTTTCCTAATTTAGATGATGATTGAAATTGATTATACACACACATACACTAATCAAACATTGAATAAATTTAAATTATTTTTGCTAGCATTATTTGGAATATATTTGTGAATTGATTATACAATTTTATACACTTTGATATTTTTGGCAAGCTATCTAATGTGCTGATCTTATCTCATTTTACTTGATTGTGTTGTAGATAATCTTGCTTGGGACGAGCAAAAATTTAAGTTCGAGGGTATTTGATGAGTGTGTTGTTGCACACTTATTTAATACATAAATATGCTTATTATTGATGAAAAGAATGAAAATTGACTTACAATTGGATAATTTTGATTTTTGTAAGTCATAAACTCCCAAATACAAAGAGAATAAGGCAAAAATGGAGTGAAAAGAGACCAAAAGCGTACAAAATTGTGAAGTTGGAGACCAAAATGCATAAGTACACAAAGTTGAAGGACATTGTATGCAATTTATTAGGGGTGTAATTGAAAGAAAAGTAAAAAATTGAAACTAAATTATACGAGATTAAAGTTGAGGGACCTTGAGTGCAAATTGCTATAGAGCTTTTGTTTAAAAAAAAAAAAGATTGTGTTGAGATTTATAACAGTAGCTTGATCTAACTTTAATTAATTTTAATATTTGCTCTTTAATGTTAAAATGATTATTTTCATGTGCATTTATTATTGTGTTGAATGACATTCATTTATTTGGTCATTAAATAATTGAGTTTAGTGATTTGTACATTGTTCGAGAGAAAATTATACATTTTAGACTAAATAGTAAATACCCTAGGTTCTTGTATGGTATAAAAATATACTGATAACTCTAGATAAATCATTGAACTATTTTCACAAAAATCTAATACGGTTGTTTGATTTTAATCATATATAGAGATATAGTAGATTAAACAAATCAATTAGGGTTAATTTCACTTGAGAGAAGAAATTAACTAAAATTGAAAAATTGGGTCGAACATCATAAATGGTAATTTTTTAATTAGCTTTTAACTTGTTGAAAAATTAATTAGGCGACAATTAAGCGAAATTATAAATTACAAGCACATTTTCTTCCAAAATTCTTAAATGCTTATATTTTCTTATTTTGTGGAGTTATAGTTAATTATCCTTATTTTCAAAATCAAAATCTTTATGGTGTATTTGTTTTTATTGTTAAAATTAAATTGATTAATGTCGTGTAATTAAAAGTAAACGTTTCTCGAGTGATCGACAACTATGACTCAAAAAGTTTCCTTTATTATTTGAGTGCAATCCGTGTACTTGTGGTTTACACTTTCATAGCGAATTTTGGGTGCAATTGTAGGAGTGGCTAAAGATCAAGAGCGAGTGTGATGATACGCATAATTTCATACATTTTATTACTTCTTGACTTTAAACTTTAGTCCAATTTTATTTGTTTTTGTCATTTTTAGACTTCATTGTGGTCATTTAAATATTATTTCAGATTAGAAGAAAAGGAAGACCCAAATATTAGCAGCCCACCTTGTTGGAGAATAAAGCCCAATTGTTATGATGACCCAACAATCAGCTCATCGGGAGGTTGCCTAGAGTTGACGGTCTCTCTCGTCTAAATGAAGATACAGCCGAAGAAGTAGGCAACTGGAAGAGGCAGTTGTGGGGATAACAACAAGAGACCGATTTTAAAAGGAGACAAGAAATTGGGAGAAGAAGAAAAGGGAATTTGAAATCAAAGAAAAAAAGAGCTGCTTTGGTGATATATACCTACGCACAGAAGAAGCCGGCAATTGGGGGAGAATTCAAAAAAAGAAAAAGCAAATTGGAATAATTGAGGGCTGAAAGCGAGAGAGAGAGAGAGACAGCAAAGCAGGAAAAATTATTCTTGGTTGGTGTTGCAGAATTTTCACGAAGCTGTTGATTCATCAAGAGCCAACCATTACTTTTTTCCTGTTTGATTTTCTTATTCCAGCAACTAAGATCATGTTGATTTGGTTTATATTGAGTTTAATTTCCAGCATGAACTAAGTTTCTTTTACTTCTACGAAAATGATGTAATCCAGTTTCAACTATGCTTGCCTTTCTATGCTAAACTGAAGTAATTTCCAATTATGTTTGTTGGTTTATTCCAAGCTTATTGCTTCTAATTAACTGGCCATTAAATCAGAGGGAATTATAAGATAGACCATTGGGTAATTCAGCATAGGTAATTATAAGATTGGAACACTTATAATAACTTGTGTAGTGCTAAGAGACAAATTACTGAACTTAATGCTTTCTTGTTCTATTAATTGCATACTCTTGTGTATATTAATGTTCAAGAATTGATCCAATTGTCTATCGAAATAAAGCTGAGATTAGTATAATTTCAATACTTGTCATATGTGAATTATCAATCCCTGTGGACGACACTCTTCTCATCACTTTAATATAAAACTACGATAATGTGCACTTGTAGTTTTGCATCGATCAAGTTTTTGGCGCCGTTGTCGGAGATTGTTTTATTCTTGTTTTTGCCAATATCGATACCAAGTAATCTTAGTTTTAATTTAATTTTTTTTATTATTGTTTATTATTTTTTTATTTTTTGTTTGACAGGTGCGTTTTAACGTTGAATGCGCCGTGCTAAACACCTTGAAATTATTCCTTTTGATCCGAAGATTGAAAGAACTTTTAGGATACGAAGAAAAAAGAAAGTACCATCCATGGTTGAAGAACAACCAGCTGCACAACCACGCACCTTGAAGGATTATGTATGGCCCGTTGTGAATGACAACTACTCGGGTATAAGGCGTCAAACTATTAATGCCAACAATTTTGAGCTCAAACCAGCCTTAATTAGCATAGTGTAGCAAAGCCAATTTAGTGGATCGCCATTAGATGATCCTAATATCCATTTGGCAGTGTTTTTGTAGATTTGCGACACTGTAAAGATTAATGGTGTTACCGAAGACACCATTAGACTGAGACTCCCTTTTCTTTGAGAGACAAGGCAAGAGGATGGCTACAATCTCTACAACCGGGAAGTATCGCGAGTTGGCAAGACATGGCTGAAAAATTTCTTGCTAAATTCTTTCCACCTTCAAAAACGGTTCACCTCAGGAGTGAAATTGGCCAATTTAAGCATAATGATTTTGAGTCACTCTATGAAGCATGGGAAAGGTTCAAAGACCTGATTCGTCGCTACCCTCAACATGGATTGCCTGACTAGTTGCGAGTTCAGATGTTCTACAATGGGTTAAACGGACAAACTCGGACTATAGTTGATGCTGCTTCTAGTGGAACTTTGATGTCAAAGATAGCTGAAGGTGCTACCTCTCTTTTGGAAGAAATGGCCTCAAACAACTATCAATGGCCAACTAAAAGAACTATGACTAAGAAAGTTGTTGGGATTCATGAATTGGAGCATTTACCAGTCCTTTCAACTCAGGTTGCTTCCCTATCCGATCAAATTTCAACCTTGATGACCCGATGGATACCACAAAATGCAGAACATGTTGCAGCTGCATGTATGATAGTTCCGGGTAATGAAATGAGTCAAGAACAAGTCCAATATATCAACAATTGGAACTACAACTATCATGGGAATCCAATGCCAAACTACTACCATCCAGGGCTTCGAAATCATAAGAATTTATCTTATGGAAAACACAAAGAATGTGTTGCAACCTCCTCCAGGATTTGAAAGTCAACAAACCGAGAAGAAGATATCACTTGAGGATGCCATGGTTTCCTTTGTGGAGGAAACAAAACCAAGGTTCAAAAAGAATGATTCATGGTTGGACAACATTGAAACTCATTGTAGCAACATGGGAGCCACTATGAAGAATCTTGAAGTTCAAATTGGACAGCTAGCTACAACCACCAATTCCCAACAAAGAGGAAATTTTCCTAGTAACACAGAAGTGAATCCAAAGGAACAATGCAAGGCCATCACACTTAGGAGTGGAAAAGAAATTGAGAGGTCACCATCCAACGAAACAGGGTCTATCCCTACAGCTGCAAACAATGGCCAAAGCAAGAGTAAAGTTGAAGAAGAGAATATTGTGGACAATCCACAAAGAGAGGCTGACAAGCCTATAGCAATTTCTTTTCCTGACCATCCTCATGCTCTCCCTACTCCTCTTCCTTATCCTCAATGTTTTCAAAAAATAAAATAAAAAATTAGATAAGCAATTTTCTAAGTTTATGGATATTTTCAAGAAAATTCACATAAATATTCCTTTTGAATATGCTTTGGAACCAATGCCAAATTATGTCAAATTCTTGAAAGACATCATTTCAAAGAGGAGAAGGTTAGAAGAATTTGAAACAATAAAGTTGTCCGAAGAATGCAGCGCCATTCTTCAAAAGAAATTGCCGCAAAAATTAAAAGATTCAGGGAGCTTCACTTCGCCTTGCACTATTGGAATTATTTTTTGTTTTTTTTTTTGATAAAGTCTTATGTGATCTAGGTTCTAGCATTAATCTTATGCCACTTCCTGTTTGTAGGAAATTAAGACTTGGAGAGATGGAACAAACAACCAATTCTTTGCAAGTAGCAGATCGATCTATCAAGTACCCACTTGGAATCATAGAAGACGTAATGGTAAAGGTGGACAAGTTGATTTTCCCTGCTGATTTTGTGGTGTTAAATATGGAGGAAGACCAAGAGGTTCCACTAATTATTGGTCGACCATTCCTTGCTACTGGAAGGGCTTTGATTGACATTCAAAAGGTGAATTTACATTGAGAGTGAACAAAGAACAGGTTATGTTCAACATTTACCAAGCAATGAAATTTCTAGAAGAGATAAGCATTTGTTTTTGGGTAGATGTTATTGAGAAATGTGTTGAAGAATCCTTTCAAGAAGATGCACCAACTGATCACCTAGAGCAATGCATCACTACTTCATCTTGAGCTTATAGTTTCACTAACTCAGCTGCATGTGGATTTGATTTACCCACTGTAAGTGAGGAATTTCTACACTATATATTTTCCTTGGAAGCCTTACAACATGACACATCACTTGGCAATGAAGTGGAGAAGTTATAGTCGATTGTAGCCAAGTCTGATCCTGCATTTTCTGAAGAAAAACCAGCAATTAAAACAGATGAAAAGACGTAGAAAGCTACGACTTTTGTCTCTCTAGAGTTGAAGCAATTACCTGAACACCTTCGCTATGGATTTTGAGTGAAAATCATGCCTTTCCGGTAATTGTTTCTGCATCACTCACACCTGAAGAAAATGAAAAATTGCTGCACAAGTATTGAGAGAGCACAGAACAGACTTGGGATAGACTATTTTTGACATAAAGGGTATAAGCCTCTCCATTTGCATGCACAAGATTTTAATGGAGGAATCTTATAAACCTTCGATTGAGCACCAGAGAAGATTAAATCCAGCAATGAAGGAAGTCGTGAGGGTTGAAATTTTGAAGCTCCTTAATGCTGGGATTATCTATGCTATTTCGGACAGCTCATGGGTAAGCTTAGTACAAGTTGTGCCAAAAAATGTGGAATGACAGTTGTGCGAAATGACAACAATGAGTCTATTCCTACAAGAACAATCACAGGTTGGCATGTATGTATGGATTACCACAAGCTAAACAAAGCAACAAGGAAAGATCATTTCCCTCTTCCTTTCATTGACCAAATGTTGAATCGATTAGCTGGGTATTCCTACTATTGCTTCTTAGACGGTTATTCGAGGTACAACCAAATTGCCATAGCTCCTGAAGACCAAGAGAAAATGACATTTACATGCCCTTATGGAACATTTGCTTTTAGGAGGATGCCATTCGGACTGTGCTGTGTCCCGCGGCATTTCAACGCTGCATGATGGCCATTTTTTCCGATATGGCAGAAGATATCATGGAAATTTTCATGGATGATTTTTCCCTTTTTGGTACATCTTTTGATTAGTGTTTACATAATTTAGCTCTTATTTTGCGGAGATGTGAAGAAAAGAATCTAGTCCTTAATTGGAAGAAGTGTCATTTCATGGTGCAAGAAGGGGTTGTGTTTGGCCATCGAGTGTCCTCTAAAGGAATTGAAATTGATAGAGCTAAGGTTTCAACCATAGAAAAACTACCACCCTCTAAGAATGTGAAGGAAATCTGAATTTTTTTGGGTCATGAGGGATTTTAAAGATGATTTATAAACGATTTTTCTAAACTCTCTAAACATTTATGTAATCTTCTTGAAAAAAATTCTCCTTTTGACTTTGATGATAATTGTTTGTAAGCCTTTAATATGATCAAAGAGAAACTTGTTTCAGCACCAATTGTGATTGTACCCGATCGGAGTCAACCTTTTGAAGTTATGTGTGATGCAAGTGACTTTGCAATTGGGACAAAAGATAGACAAACTATTTAGGGCCATCTATTACGCAAGCCGGACTTTGAACGAAGCTTAATTGAATTATACAACAACCGATAAGGAGATGATTGCTGTTGTATTTGCTTGTGACAAATTTCGGCCTTATCTAATTGGTACAAAGGTGATAGTGTTCACTGATCATGCAGCAATTCGCTATTTGTTTGGAAAAAATGATGCTAAGCCTAGGTTGATTCGTTGGATCCTACTTCTTCAAGAGTTTGATTTGGAGATCCGAGATTAGAAAGGAAGTGAAAATGTAGTAGCTGATCATCTTTCTTGGCTGGAGCAACAAGTAAAACTTGATTTAATAGTCCAAGAAGCATTCCTTGATGAGCATTTGTTTGCATGTGAGATAACGCTTCCTTGGTATGCTGATATCATCAATTACCTAGCTTATAAAGTGTTGCCACCAGATCTCAATTACAACCAACGTAAGAAATTTTTGCATGATGTAAAATACTATCTTTGGGGTGAGCCTTTGCTGTTTAAAAGATGCCCTGATTAGATCATCCGAAGACGTGTACCAGAAGAAGAGATACGATCCATTCTCCAGCATTTCCATTCATCATATGGAAGACACTTTTGAGCAACACGAACATCAGCTTAAGTACTTCAAAGTGGTTTCTTTTGGCCTTCAATTTTTCATAATAGCTATACATTGGTGAAGACTTGTGACCGTTGCCAACGTATGGGAAATATTTCAAGGCTTCAGGAGCTTCGAAAAATATTTTGGAGGTTAAAATATTTGATGTTTGGGGAATCGATTTCATGGGTCCCTTTCTCCCATCTTTTGGCTTTGTTTACATCTTGTTAGCTGTGGATTGTGTGTCAAAATGGGTGGAAACAATTGCTGTAACAACAAATGATTCAAAAGTAGTGCTCGAATTTTTGTACAAGAACATTTTCAGAAGATTTGGCACTCTACGAGCTATCATTAGTGATAAAGGAAACCACATTTGCAACAAGTTATTCGAAAATCTGCTTTCTAAATATGGTGTGAAACACAATATAGCACTTGCCTACCATCCTCAAACTAATGTCCAAGCTGAAATTTCGAATCGAGAAATCAAGAACATCATTGAGAAGACGGTCAACACCAATAGGAAGGATTGAGCAAAGAAACTTGATGATGCTTTGTGGGCATACCGGACAACCTTTAAAACACCTATTAGAATGTCTCCTTACCGATTAGTGTTTGTAAATGCATGTCATCTTCCTATAGAGTTGGAGCATAGAGCTTATTGGGCTATAAAGAAGTTAAATTTTGATTTAAAGGCAGTAGGGAAATGATTACTTCTACAATTAATGAGATGGACGAGTTCCAGAATGATGCTTATGAAAATGCGAATATTTATAAAGAACGGACAAAGAAGTCTCATGACAAGCAAATTTTTAGGCGTGAGTGTATGCCTGGACAATAGATTTTACTATTCAATTCTCGACTCAGTCTTTCCGAGCAAGTTAAGATCAAGATGGACAAGTCCTTATACAATTGACAAAGTTTTCCCTTTTGGAGCGATAGATTTGAAGGACAAGACATGTAGTATATTCAGAGTTAACGGTCACCGATTGAAGCATTATTATGGCGAACAAGTGGAGAGGAACTTTGCACTATTTCTCTTGGAGACCCCAATTGAGGAAGATTGAAACGTCTGACTGTAGACTTAACAAGCGCTTATGGGAAGCAGCCCTTAGAATTTGTTTTTCTGTCTTTCTGTTTCTTTTACTTTTTCTTTTGCAATTCGAATAATTTAAAGTTTGATACAGGTTTGTCTAGCAGGAATAAATGGGTGGAAATTGCGAACAGCAACTGATTCACCATATAACCAGGGGAGTTCCTTTCTTTTTTTCATTCTTTCTAACTTCTGAATTACAACGAGGACATTGTTTAGTTTAAGTTTGGGGGGTGTAAACTCTTCCTAAAGTCATTTTTTCCTCCCTTTTTCTTTCCTGTTTGAATGCTATATTATTTTACTTGTAAGTCTGGAAGTTTAGGTTGTTGGATTCTCTTATTAAGCACGTATTTGAGTATGATATATGATGCACCGACATGGACACGTGTGTCCGACACGATACGTGTCGGATACGTCGATACGCGATTTAAAAAAAAGTACAGACACGACAAGTTATCGACACGTTGATTAAATTCTTAAAAATTCTTCATTTATATAGTATAAATTTAGTTTTATACTTGTTATTAATTTTTCTTGTTGAAAACTTTTAAACATGAGTATCTATTTGTTACTTGCTAATAATTTTGAATTAATAATATATAATATTTATAATATAAAAAGAAAATGATTACGGTAGNTATCGAAAGAAGCTTTTGGATGGTTTAGAAGGTACTGCTAACAGGCTTAGAAGGTTACTTTCTTTTAGTTAGAAAAGAAAAGCATAGTGAGGGACTAGGTGAAATCGGTTTCCTAGAAGTTCTTTTTTCTCATTGATTCTTCCATCAAACAATTCCTTAGGTTTCCTTGTTTGGCTATTATTTTAATTTACAATTACAATCAATTTTAGTGACTTTTCTAGATAAAGTTGAGATTAGTATAATTTTGATACTTGTCATAAGTGAGTTATCAATCCTTGAGAACGACACTCTTCTCATCACTTTAATATAAAAATACGATATTGTGCACTTGCAGTTTTGCATCGATCGAGTGCTTGATTCCATTTATTTACAAATCAAGAGAGTTAAAATGGGAGAAGTTTACAGTTGCTATTGTTTTTACTTAGTTTTGATTTTTCAAATTTATTTTATGTGACAAGGTCAATAAATAATTGTAATACCTAAACACGAGACATTTGTATCATTTTTCTATAGTGGATTATTTACCTGTGACATGGAATCATTGACGTTTCTTTTAAGAGTTTATCATGTATATCATATGTTCTATGTTTGAGTCATTTTTTTATGGTACATTACTTTTGTATTTAGGAAACACGAAATTCTAAACTTCACGAACTAGTATCTTCTGGTGAACTATCGTAATAAACGTCAACGATACAATTAATTAAATTTAATTAATTAATGTGTACTTACTTCAATTTTAAAGATAAACAAGATAAATGCAATTTTAATATGTGACATACATAATATTAGGTATCCGTGTACCTCTATATAATAAATATATGTGGAAGCTATGAAATTGGTAACCTTTAATGTAAGCATTAGATGTTATAAAAAAAATTGTAAATAAAAAAAGAATAATTAATATATATATTTTACATTTTTCGATTCTGTATTTTGTACCGTACTTGGTTGACATCCTAGTCCCGATTTTCATGGGGTGCCTTTCTTCTTGACACAGAAAGGGACACCGTGCGGCATTAGTCTGCTCCGCTAGACTACCTTCTGCCTTCTCTCGATCGTTTCGAAATGAAAGAAAATTTGATTACAATTTGTAGAAAGCGTGTAACATGAAATTTAAATGCATTGTGAATAACTTATTCATTGATTGCTTGAAAGCTAGAAATTACAATTGATGAAACCAGTAAATTACAATGGCTAGTTCAAGAGGCGAATACTAGAAAGTCTGAAAGATATTTGAAAGACTAATACCCCATTTAATAACATTCGAAAAAAAAAACCTAAGTGACGGCAGTAGGCATTTAAATGCCAAGGAATCATACTAAAATTTTTCAATTTCCATCTATTTTACAATTGACTTAAAATATTTATAATGTGTGAATCAAGGAGTTTAAGTAAAGCTACGATCCTTGACATTCTTCCCTATTTATTTTGGCGACGTCCTCGAAACCATTGATGAATGATATGCCTCA
>CAIGRP010017265.1:0-13535 GCA_903798385.1 Fraxinus cuspidata
TGGGTCCATGGTCAGGTTATTGGAATTAAATATGATAAGACGACCACTACGAGACTGCATGCAACATACTACTAGCTAAATGAAGCGTATGGAGATATCAATAAACAACTCGTCTTAAAATCGAAAACAATTTTTATTATATATATATATATATATATATTATTTTATTTTTTTGTTGGGATTATGTAAAATCAAATACGACATGCTAATATTACTGATACATGTAAAATAATAAAGCAAATGTCAAATACGATTCAGCAACTTAGTCACGTAAATAAGTGAGAATATATCACGATTAGGAATTAAATAAGTAGGATAAAAGTGGGAGCATAACATGAATAGGGATTTAGTGACGTGACTTGTTCGTAAAAGTGGAATAACAGCAACACAAAGATTTAACTCATGCAAATTTTAAATGAACAAGAATGTAAATTAAGGATAAGAAATAGTAGCTTCCCCATTGTTCGTTAAAGTAATTGAGCGCTAAATAATTGATCGCCGAGGCAAAGAAACAATAGCTTTCGTTTGAAGTAACTGAACTAATCAACAGGTCAAAGCTGTAAAATGTTAAAAATACTCTCTCTTTTTTCACACTATTTTTTTTTCCACTCTTTTGTTTTTCACACTTCTTTTTTTTTTCTCTCTTTTTTTTTCTCTCTTTTTTTTCTCTTTTTTTTCTCTCCCAAAAGATAAACTAGGTAATGGGTTTTCTCCTTTTGTTCCTCCTTTAGCACGCAGACAACGGGACTATCGCCTCCTCCAAGTTTCTTTCCTATTTTCACGGGTTTATTGACGGTGAAATTCTGGGTCTTCTCTGGGACGAGGTGAGCGAACTTCTTGGGTCGCCGGTTAGAACCCGGTGAAATTTTCTGGGTCACTATCGGGCTGGGAGTTTGATGTAGAATCAATTGAAGAATGGGACTGGTGGGCGTTGCTGTCTATGGATTGAGAAGAGTTTTGAATTTTTTTTTCGTGAGGCGACGTACTGGTAGAGCTGTTTGGTTGCGTGGGGGTTGTCGGTTTTTGAAGAAATCTGGGGGTTGGAAAGTTGCAGAGACTGGTGTTGGTTTTGCAGTGGTCGGTTAGATGTTTGTGGTTAATTGTAGTAAACAGGCGACCGAGTTAGTTGGTCGTTTTACAGTTTGGGTGGATTGTTGGTGTGTATGGATTGATGTTGGGGCTGGGACTTGCTGATTGTTTTGGGTTGCAGATTGAGTCGGAATCCAAGTTTAGCTCTGATACCAAATTTGATGTAGATCGGAGAAGAATTATTACTGTAAGAAGAAGAAAAGAAGCAGAGGAAGAAAAAGTAGAAGAAGAAGAAGAAGAAGAAGAAGCGAGAAGATGAGGGGACAGGGAGTGAGAAAAACGGGCCACAAGCCACTATTTATTTCATCATATTCATCCACCGTCTAAATTACAATGCAAAAACTATATAAATAGTAAGAAAAAGAAACCTAACTTGATGGGCTTGGGTCAACCCACTAATACAAGCCCAAAAATAGGAAACATAAATAATAAATACAATAACAATAAAAATAAATTTCGATCTCGATGATGTCTGCATCATGTTCTCTATCGATCTCATCGATATCCCCTCAAATTGACGTTGGATGATTAAGAAGCGTCAATTTGTTGATAAGAAAGTGATATACAAAAGAACTCAAAGGCTTAACTCCAATGAGCAGTCCAAAAATAACCACATGCACATGCTACAATCCATTCTTCCAAAAATAAACATATGTAAGAGATTATTTATTTATTTTTTTGCGAGGAGAGGGAAGGGTAAAATAGAGATAGAGAGATCAAAATTGGTTTGGAATGTCAGGAACTGCACCACACTCAACACATTGAAGAGTTACACCTTGACAAAAATTGTCAACAGTAGACCACCACAAGTCACATGTTGACAAAAAATTCTGTCAACTGTAGACCATCACAAGAAACACATGCCTAAGAGGCTGAGTTATGCCTAATGAAACCGATGATTTAGTATAAAGTCTATGAGGTAGGCTCTAATACCATGACAACTTTTGACTTAATGATTTTTCCATAGGAATTCCTTGCATCATATATATAGGAATCATTGCAATCTAAATATGGTAAGTGTAATTATAACCTAAATACAATTATATACAGAATTATGTTAAGTCGTAATCTTCATCAATATCTATTATCTTTGTCGATCTCATTGATAATGTGCGTGTGTAGGTACACAGTGTTCTGGGAAGATTAGTTTGTTATGGTGGGGCGTTCTCAAATAATGTTTCTCAGAGAAATTTAAAGACTGAAAATTTGAACAAAATCGGCTTGAAAATTGCTGAAGTGAAATCAGAGTTTCTTGGATAACATTTTACATTTTTTAAAGAATGATGTAAAAATAGCTCATAATTAACTGAATTATCTCATAGGGCAAGTGGTCAGGGAAGGGAAGGGAAGGGAAGTATCTCAAACAATTTCCAAGATTAGCCTTCTATGAGAGAAACCAAGGAAGAAGAGCAAATTGTAATTTTTTGGGAAAAGCATAATGTACAATAAGAATAAACTATCTTATTTGCATCTTACTATACGCATAAACTCTGCAACTCTAAACCAAGATATATGCATCCTAGAAGGAAACGAAACAAATAATGCTGAAATTGACTAGTCATAGGGATATTTACAACTATGACCAACAAGATCAATTTATTCTGAATAACTTTTGGGTTATCAATTACTTTCGACACTAATTGATTGGCAAGCCACACATGCAACCAAGCTTACAGGTTCTCTACTAACCAAAACTTTTCTATAGCTAGGCTTGGAATTGGAAATGAAGAAACATAGCAGAGTTATGTTTTCAAAAGAATCAAAACCAAGTAATAAAGATAAGGCCAATCGCACAAGATCACTGTAACAACAACCGTACATGGGCTAATGAAGTCAATGACAGTCTCTGCACTTCTGTTTTACTCTCTCCTCCCCCCCTTAATAAGATTCTTCTGCAATTGCATTCTGCAATGTTTGGGTCATATCTTTCCCTTTTTCCTTCACATACTCTGCAAATTGAAAACCTTCACAGTCGATCTGAGGTCTGTTTTGGTTGGGAGTGCTTAGATTGATGGTTAGTCATTTTCTGATTTTTGAAACCTCAAGAGTTGCATTGAAGAAGGAATATTTTAAGACCGTATTTTATACGGCTTAAACTGCTGCAAGATGTTGAAACAAAATCACATCTGAATGACATCAAGATGTCATCTTGATGTACAGGAACTTGATCCTAATTTGGGGCATGGTCAATATGTTCTTTACTTGAGAAAAGCGAGCAGAAGAAAAGCCATGGCAATTTACATTTTTCTTTGTAGGAGGAAGAACAATTCCGGAATAGCGCGATGTTTGATCTACTATATGTTCATCCTCTGCATCTTTTGGCTGCCCAAATTACCTTGTACTATCGTCTTTCTAACATGGAGAAATTGCCGTGGAGAATCGATACAAATGCCAGGTTGGTTTATTCAGTCAATCTAGCTAATATATATATATATTATTTTTAACTATGGTAATTAATGCCTGCTTGCCTTTGGTGCATTATCTCTTTGAGTTTCTCAAGATAGCATATCATTGCAGAAACATTACGTATCTTTATCCAGCTCCACACGCACACATCCCGGAACCTCCAAAAGGTGCAGTCCTACCTGAAAAGGTATGTAAAATTTTAGCTACTCTAATTATTCGTTACATGTTCTTTATGGAAGATGCAAGAGAAGATATAGTTACGCCTTTTCAAGCTAGCAATCATAATTTGCTCTTATGATAGTCATACCTGAGTTTGTAAGTCGGACCACTGTGCAATCACACAAAATAACTTTTTAGAGCCCCCAATAAGATATTCTTCCTCTACTGGTGATAATCCAACCCAACCAAGTCCATGTAGACAATGGTGGTAGGCGTATTTTTAGAGCTCCCAATAAGATGTTTTCCTCCACTAGTGATGAAGTTTGTTGAGCTTTACTCTGACGTCGTCCCTTATATTTTACCTTCAGGTTGTGAGACCTACTGACATGAAACCATTCCCTGTACTATGGCATGAAGACTGTTGTAAATATGCTTAACATCTCTGTGTTGTAGCCCAATATGCCAGCCCAATTACCTTTAATGAATGTGACCCGGGTAGCCCACTTACTGCACACTCTCACACTTTACGTAAAACACGATTTTGGTTATGAAACAAGATGGCTAAGATTGTGACACGTGGTGCTGGCACAATCGTTGGACACATGATGACTTCTTATATTCCAGACTCTTCTATTGCCTTGTGGATCGTTCATTTTTCTAGGGTTTACTCTCTATGATATTCGGTGGTTTCTCTCTCTCTCTCTCGTGAAAACTCTTGGTTTTCATACTGTAATTGTTAGATTAGATGATCTTGGTGAGGTCTATGTTAGATTACAGTTTTGGTTGTGATTCTTCTGATTCTTGGTGAGCAGAAGTTGTATTACTAAGTGTAATACTTTTAACGAGAGCAAAGGAGAGTATAGGCTGAGGGTTTTTGAGTCCGGTTATTCTTGGATCTCTAATTCTTGTATATTGATAAACCTTGTTGATTCTAGTGGATTAGAGCTATTATCACTACAGTGTATGCTCAACGGGTGAGTAGCCAAATTCTTGGTGAACATCCGGACCTTTGGGTGAAAAATCTCTTGTGTTCATGATAGTTCTTGTTTATTTGGTTACTTCTGGGACTGTCTAATACCAACAGTGGTATCAGAGCATCTCGATCTTTGCTTGGAAGCCCTAGATCTGGAGTTCTATGGTATTCTTGACGAGCTGGTAGCTGTTTTCTTACTGGATCTGTATAGTGGAGGTTGGATCTTCAATTTTTGGTGAAAGTAAAATAGTCTGGTTTTCACTATTTTACACTACTGCACTAAGACGCGTCGGTAACAAATGATTAAACCCTATCTTAGTTGATATTTTTCGAATCTATTAGATATCTGTGCTTTCTTGTTTGAAACCCACTTTGTTCATCCTTTATCTAGGGTTCCATGAGAAAATCCTAGAATCTGAGGGGACAAGGTTTAACGGTTTCTTCAAGAATTATTCTCTAGTTCTGTCATTTGAAATATTGAGCATTGTGTTTGTATTAATTAAGACAATTGCTTACTTTGCTCGCGTGCATGAGTGCTTTTGTGTGAATATAATCAGTACTTTATCATTTGGTGTGTGTTGTGTGGTGAACATTTACTTCCTCTATACCTGCTACCTATTTACCCCACTTTGCAAAATTTTATGGCAAGCACAAAAATTGACATCCAAATTTGGGATGCCAAAGGAGACTTCAGTCTCTTGGAGTAAAAAAATGAAGGCATTGCTTATGCAACAAAAATGTGCAAAGGCCTTAGATGAATCTTGGGGGGTAGAAACTACTCAAACAAAAAGGACTGAACAAGTTGAGATTGCTTGGAGTACCATATTCTTGCATTTATCTGACAATGTGATTAGAGAAGTAGGTGACACTACTTCAGCAGCTAAAATTTGGACTAAACTTGAATCTTTGTATAAAACTAAAACCCTTCCCAATAAATGTTAGTTGTGGAAACAATTTTTCAACTTTAAGTTTGACTCCAATTGTGATTTTGAAACCAATCTGGACAGATTTAATAAACTGTCTCAAGATCTCACCAATAGTGGTGACAAAATGTCAGATAACCAACAATTTGTAGCCCTACTATCATCCTTACCCGATAAGTATAAGGAACTGATAAATGCTCTTGAATATGGAAGAACTTCTATTACAGTTGATGATATTGTATCTTCTTTAAGGAATAAAGAACTTGAATTTAAAAGTGAATCTAAAAACTCCATAACTGGAGTAGGTTATAACATAAAAGGAAATTATTCCTTCAAGAAGAACAATAATCAATTATAAAATAAAAATTTTGGAAGACCTAAAGAGTATTCTGGAAATTTCTCTAAGAACAAGGTTAAATTTAATAAGTTTGATAGTAAGGCTAAAGGTAAGAGATGTTATTTTTGTGGAAAAATGGGTCACTATATAAAAGATTGTATCAAGAGAATGAATGAACTGAAAAATTGCAATAAAGTTGAGGGTGGAGCTGCAATAGCTTATGAAGAAGCTGCAGCCACAAATGGACAAGTCTATGTGACATGTCAATTATCTAATGAAGATGAATGGATCTTAGATTCAGGGTGTACTTTTCATATGTCCCCATGTAAAAAGTACTTCACTGAATTCTTAGAGATCAATAGAGGACAAGTAATAATGGGAAATGATTTTTCTTGTAAAATCAAAGGAATTGGTAAGATTGTTTTAAAACTAGAAAATGGAAATGAGCTGATTCTGAAAAAGATCATATACATCCCTAGCGTAAAGAGAAATTTAATCTATTTAGTTACACTTGATGATGAATGTTTTAACACAATCATTAATAAAGGTACTTTGGTAATCCAAAAGAACTTTGAAAATATTGTTCAAGTTGAAAAATCAAATGGGATCAATATTTTGAAAGCTTTACATAAAAAGGATCAGTCCATTGCTGCAACTGTCACACAGTCTGATAAATCTGAAATATGACATAAAAGATTAGGACACATCAGTGATAAGAATTTACATATTCTTAAGAAACAAGGACTTTTAGGAAAGGAAAAGATTGAAAAAGTATCTTTTTGTGAACACTGCATATATGGGAAGCAAAAGAAACTACATTTTGCTGCAAGTGCACATAAATCAAAATCTATACTTGATTACTTGCATCCTGATCTGTGGGGACCAGCGTCTGTAAATACTTATTCTGGCTTTAAATATTACCTCATGATTGTTGATGATCTGTCTAGAAAAAGTTGGGTCATACTTTTGAAAAATAAATCTGATACTTTTCAAAATTTTGTTGCTTGGAAAACTCTTGTTGAAAATCAAGTAAATAAGAAGGTTAGAACTCTTAGAACCGACAATGGTCTTGAATTTGTAAATGAAGAGTTTGACAATTTTTGTAAAGAAAATGGGATCCTTAGACATAGGACTGTCACCTATACCCCTCAACAGAATGGACTTGCCGAAAGAATGAATAGGACCCTTTTAGAAAGAGTCAGGTGCATGTTAATAAGCTTAAGTCTCCCAAAACTATTCTGGGGAGAAGCTGTCAAAACTGCATCTTATCTTATAAATAAATGTCCTACAAAATCCCTGAATTATGACACTCCTGACAATGTTTGGAATGGTTGATTATTCTAAACTTAAGATTTTTGGCTGTGCCTATGTGCATCAAAATGAAGGAAAATTGGAGCCAAGGTCCATAAAATGTGTCTTCTTGGGGGTATGGTGAAGGTGTTAAAGGATATAGGGCCTGGTTGAGGAACCAGGGAGGGTATAAAGTCACCATAAGTAGAAATGTTGTCCTTAATGAGCTAGACATGCCTTGCAAAAAGGAAAAAGAGGCTGCTTCCACTGACACTGATCAAAGCAAACACATTATTCAAGCTAAATTCCTTCCAGCTGATTTAAACACTGGAAATGAAGATTAGTTTGAGGTGGAGCATGAATCTGAACAGGTTATTGAACCTGTTATTGAAACTGTACCAAATCAACACTTAAATCCCTTAGAAGACTATCATTTGACTAGGGATAGAACTAGAAGGGAAATCAGGCCACCTTTAAGGTACAGTGAACCAGATTTTATCACTGCTCTTAACAAACAAAATATTTTAGAAAATGAGCCTACCTCTTAAGAAGAAGCTGTTGAAGGAAAAAAATGCTAATATGTGGATTGAAGCCATGAAAGATGAAATGCAGTCCTTAGAAAAAAATAAAACTTGGGTCTTAGTAAATAAATCTAAAGGAGAAAAAATTATAGACTATAAATGGGTCTATAAGGTTAAGGAAGGGGATTCTAAGGATGGAAAGATTAGATTCAAGGCCGGGTTGGTTGCTAAGGGGTTTAATCAAAGGGAGGGAAATGACTACAATGAAATTTTTTCTCCAGTAGTCAAGTACGCCTCCATAAAAATTCTGTTATCTATTGTTTCTCAGTTTGATTTTGAATTAGAACAACTAGATGTGAAAACTGCATTCTTACATGGGAATTTGGATGAAAAAATCTATACGGTTCAACCTAAAGGTTTTGAACAAAAAGGTAAGGAAAACTGTGTATGTTTTCTTAAAAAATCTCTTTATGGTTTAAAACAAGCACCTCGACAATGGTACATCAGATTTGATAATTTTATAAAAGGTCTTGATTTCAATAGAAGTGAATATGATCCATGCTTTTACTATAAAGGAAAAGGAGGTCCAAACTCATATTATCTCTTACTTTATGTTGATGATTATTGCTTGCTGGTTGTGATGTAACTGAAATTAATAAAATTAAGCAACAACTGAAGCAAGAATTTGATATGAAGGACCTAGGTACTGCTAAAAGAATTTTAGGAATGGATATAAAGAGAAACAGATCTGATCATACTCCGTTCCTGACTCAACAAACATATATTTTAAAAACATTGATTAGATTTTCTATGGATGAGGCTAAAGATGTTACATTACCTCTTGGCAGTCACTTTAAATTTTCTATGGAACAATATCCCAAATTTGAAATTGAAAGAAGTAGAATGGATAAGGTCCCCTATGCTAATGCCATTGGTTCTATTATGTATGTTATGGTCTGTACCAAACCTAATCTTGCCTTTGTTATTAGCACCTTAAGTAGATATACGAGTAATACATGTGAATTTCATTGGGAAGCACTGAAATGGCTGCTAAGATACTTAAAAGGAACTTCAAATTTAGGATTGATATTCTATAATAGTAAAACTGGATTTCAACTTAAAGGTTTTGTTGATTCAGATTTTGCTGGTGACTGTGACAATAGAAAATCTACATCTGCATATGTTTTTATTGTTAATAATACTTGCATAAGCTGGAAATCACAGCTGTAAAAATAGTTGCTTTGTCTTCTGCAGAGGCTGAGTACATTGCAGCCACCGATGCTGTGAAGGAAGGTATTTGGTTAAAAAAATTTATTGGATGAAATTGGATTCTCTGGTAATAATGCTACTGTATATTCTGATAGCCAATCTGCTATACATCTTAGTAGAAATCCAATTTTTCATGATAACAAAACATATAGATGTTAAATTTCATTTTATAAGAGATATTATAGAAAAGGAAATTATAAAAATTGAAAAAATTTCTACTAAGTGTAATCCAGCAGACATGGGAACTAAAGTTCTTCCTTTACAAGAATTTAGGGAAAAATCTCCTAAATGTTATTTCTAACTAATATCTTTGCAGGTACCCGAGCAAATGAAACCAAAGTGTTAATCTCTAATCCACTTGAAACCCGATGATGTCAAGCAAGGTGGAGATTGTTGTAAATATGCTTAACATCTCTGTGTTGTAGCCCAATATGCCAACCCATTTACCTTTAATGAATGTGACCCGGGTAGCCCACTTACTGCACATTCTCGCACTTTACTTAAAACACGACTTTGGTTATGAAACAAGATGGCTGAGATTGTGACATGTAGTGCTAGCACAACCGTTGGACAAATGATGACTTCTTATATTCCAGACTCTTCTATTGCCTTGTGGATTGTTCATTTTTCTAGGGTTTACTCTCTATGATATTCGGTGGTTTCTCTCTCTTTCTCGTGAAAACTCTTGGTTTTCATAATGAAATTGTTAAATTAGATGATCTTGGTGAGGTCTCTGTTAGATTACAGTTTTGGTTGTGATTCTTCTGATTCTTGGTGAGCAGAAGTTGTATTACTAAGTGTAATACTTTTAACGAGAGCAAAGGAGAGTATAGGCTCAGGGTTTTTGAGTCCGGTAATTCTTGGATCTCTAATTCTTGTATATTGATAAACCTTGTTCTAGTGGATTAGAGCTATTATCACTACGGTGTATGCTCAACGGGTGAGTAGCCAAATTCTTGGTGAACATCCGGACCTTCGGGTGAAAAATCTCTTGTGTTCATGATAGTTCTTGTTTATTTGGTTATTACTGGGACTGTCTAATACCAACAAAGACAATGGTGGCAGGTGTGTGCTAAGCAGAGAAAGGTAATAGAATTTACACAGATAGTGTTAACCGTCTCTCCTGCACTGTCCTGCGGGAATATTAAAAAAATTTAATATCTTAAATTGTTGACCTACCAATTCCAGAATTTGATATTCAGCTTACAGCAGATTGAGAATTCTGGCTCATTGTAGATTTACACTAAGCTCTGAAACTAGTAAGTAGTAAATTGTTACCTTGCTTGAAAATGGTGATGGTCATTTATTACGCTCCAATGGAATTGTAGCACTTCTTTGATTGCTTCTATTCCACAAGCTACAAGTACCCGGGGCTATATCTGGTCCTACATTGGGAGGAGCTGCTTATCGTCTGGTTCATAACACACTGAACAATAAATCTTATGACACAGACTACATAATTTCAGAGCAGGCGTCTTCTCACAATTTCCACGGTAACCATGTAGCGAACAGATCGAGGCCAGCTGGACTGCCTGGCTATGAAAGGGGCTTTTCCGATGGAATATCTTATTATAATTCTTCAAACCACCCACAAAATAAGCCTTGACCATCTGGTCAATCAGGGTATGACCGAGGAGCTGGTCGAAATGGGGAAAGACGAGGTTATTGGGATGATCCAGATTTTCTGCATGGACATTTCAATCCTCGAAGACCAATGGATGGTGCTAGATATGGTGTCCCCTCCAACAATGTGCAAAACAGGCAACATTTCCAAGATCCAACCAAGTCAGGAACAGTATCATGACTTAAGGCATGGCATCTATACTTTCTGTAGAAGACGATGCCGGAACCAGGCTGCAAAATTCAGGTCAAATACCAAACATACATCAGCAACTTGTGCAAAACGTGAGTCCACTTCCATCACCACCTCCTAAATGGATTGGCAGACCTGCTGGAGGAAATGATGCGATGTATATTGACCAACAACAGACTTTAACTGCCGTGGGTAATAAGAGACAATTGAAGAAGGTTTACGAGGTCAAAAACGAGTCACCACAAAATAAACTGGATCCAGGACTCCAGCAGTGATGATATACATGTAAAGTGGTGTCCTTTCAGTTTATTACTAGTTCAGAGACAACCTGACCAGCAAAGTTGACAGGTTCAGACTTTGAGCCAAACCCCCTCTGGAAACTTGCTCGAAGTAGGAAAATTGAGATCTTGGGTACGGGGGCTGCTTCTGTATGTTTGGTTTCTCTGGAGAAGTATATCATACACGGAGAAGTGCTGGAGAGTTTTATTAAGTCCAGCCTTCATCTTGTACTATAATATTCCAGGGATACAAGGGCTATAATATTCGCAATTATGCAGCAAAGACTTTTTGGGGATGTGGATTCCTGTGTTTGGGTCCATGCGTTTTATCTACAGACTCGATGCAGGTGACCGCCGTGGTGGTGGTGGTGGAGGCAGTTGCCATGTTCAAAACTGTCTAATTTAGCATGGATCAAACATTTGCGCCTGCCTATGATAGTGTAGCCAATTAAGGCAATTAAATTTTCTTCTTAATTCTTTATTTCTGTACCTTTTGCTTTCTTGTTTGTGCAGATTTTTAACAAATTCGTGCAAAGAAGCAAATTTTGACCAGCCAAAAGGCTTATTTCCATTTGCATGTTCTACTAGAAAAGAACTTGTGGGCATGTTTGGCCAAGTTGGAATTTATTTTCAAGTGAATTCTTGTATTCAAAATATTTAAGGTAGGTTATTCTCTTTTATTTGTAATTAAAGAAAAAAAAATTACTTAGTTTGCTTATATTAACAAAAAAATGTTTATTTTATAACTTATTAGTATTCTAAGGTTTAGAACTACAAGATTTTCCATTTCAAGAGAACTGATGAAGTGGAGAAATTAAAGAAAATAATCAATGAATTCAGATAAATAAATTAAGCCCCCATTTGGTTTAGATTAAAAATTTAATAAAAACTTAAATTAAGTTAACAATCAATTTTAATCACATGGGTTCACAGTTTTTATCATCTTTTCAAATATATATTTCATTAATTATTATTAAAATTCACTAAAAACGAATTTTTGGCAAAACTAAAAGGGCTAATAATAATGTTAAATTGGTTCTGTTGCCCCGATTAGGGATTCAAAATCGTATATCCTAGGGAATTAGATAACACAAATAAAGGCATCGAAAGAGCTAGTCTAGTGCAAGCAAAGGGAATTGACTTGAGTCGTGAAAAATGGCTTGTTCTGTTCGTTTAGTGAACTACCAACGAGATTCTAGGATAAAATTTTGCAGGTTACAATCCAATTCTTTCTTTCTTTATCCAACACTTTGTTTTGAGTGATGGTAACTAAAGTAAGCTCATCGGCCGGGGAGGGGCTTGCTATTTAACCTTTATCTCCTGGTGTGCGTGAAAAAGCTAAGCTCATCTTTTCTATTCTAGTCATAGGTTGGTGTAAAGAAAAAGGGTCGGCTTCCTTGTAGTACAAGAGATCTTCCTTGGAACAACGAGGCAAGCTGATGCAAATCAATACATTGCTGACGCCAAGTGGGCATTTGATACGCAGTATTAGATAATACTGGACACTATAACGAACAAGATTTAAACTTCTTTTCCTTCTTTAATAGTGTTCAGTGCTCTTATCAAATGTGCACCAAATGCTTTCACGCATACTAGAACCCTACCTTGAACTAGAATTAATCTAACGAAATGAGATACATATATCATTATACTTTTGTATTTGAACGCACCTTTGTTCTCCAAGTACACAAAGCCAAACCATCTCAGAACTAAAGCAACACAATGAAGACAATATAGTGATTAGAATTTTCTCTCGTTTCTCCCGCCTATATAATTACTACAAGGTTACTCGAGAACAAATAAGACATGGGGATATTGATGATCGTTTGAGTTTGGGCATTTCAATTTTTAATCTTAAGAACTGAAACATATATTGTAAGATAGAAATCCTTGATCCATCTCATAATGAACACGACATGGGAAAAATTATCTAGTGCTGCCGTAGCACCAGGACAAGGTAAGCTCATTGAAATAAGAAATCTTTTAGCAGATGAGCAGTTTGCCCGATCAATTTGTCACAGAATTTTCTCAAATGCTGAACAAAAGTTCGAACTATTCAGCTTAGTCACAAATTTCTATGGAAAACTAGCCACAGATTGTCAAATTAAAAGTTGCAAAGATAAAAAATTTCTGATGATGCAATTATCAGATCCATTTCATGGCTTTTGTATTGTGTTCGATATGCAGTATTATACATGAATTAGATAGTACAAATACAAAAGATTACTTTTTCTTCTTTATTGTTGTCTTAACACTATACAATACTAACGATACAAACACTGATGTCATGTTTGGGTTTGGAAGATTGGGCAACAATGGATATATTCAGAAGAAGAAAAAGCTAAAATCTTATCTCTGATACTATATAGTCGTCTCTGGTAGTGCATACCAAATAGGCACTAACCGTTTTCAAGAATATATCTCATGTATATTAACAAATATAGATTCTCATTCACAAAAAAGAAAAAAAAAAAAAA
>CAIGRP010017277.1:0-22787 GCA_903798385.1 Fraxinus cuspidata
AACATTAATATGTATAAAGTTTTGACTTATTTCACGATTGACAAAATAATATTCTCCTTGAATATTTATTTGGTTGAGTTGTATTTTTTCAAGAGCAACAATCTGATATACTCAATATTTATATATTTATGTTTATTTAGAAGCAACAAAATATTATTTCTCTAAAATATTAGTATACATTTCTGCGTCTTCTAAAGGAAAAATAATTAATATATAGAACTATACTCTTTGTAGAGTAATGATAGCATAATAATTACAAGATTATTGGTATAATATAAATAAATGCTTATTTAAGAAAATTTTCTTATTAATATTAAATCGACATGTTTAGATCAAGCAACTTAAATCTCATAAGGTAAATGAGATTAGGAAAATAATAATTCATTCGACCCACATTAATTAAAGGTAAGTTCTTGATTATAAAGAAAATCAATAATTCTGTATGAGCCATGCAATTCTTTTATTCTATTTATTGACACGGTTTTAATTCCCTTAAAGTGTTTACATTCCTCAAGTTTCTACTAATACAAAAATAGTAGCTTCTCGTATCATTCGCTCAAATTTGCTATCAACTTATATTTTTAATAATTAATTTTCATTTTAACAAAACCACATCATAAAAACTATCATAGCCTCATTTGGCTAGAACTCGTGCTGAAGTTTTATAAAATTAAAGGAAAAATAAAGAACAATATCAAAAAAATAATAGAGTCGAATCTCGTATTTCATTATAATAATGATCTCTATATTGAGCTTCAATGGAGTTATAATTTGAATAAATCTATGTAAATAAAAAAGCTATCTAAACTACTAATCAAAATATCAACTTCTCATTCGTTATTATGATATTATCTGAAAACCAAATATGCTTTTATTAGGGTAATTAGGAAAAAAAACATCCATGTTGTTTGTACTCATTGCGAAAATAATCAAAATTGTTTCAAGCTTGGTATTTAAACCCTCATTTCAAACATTTCTTATGGAGTTGATTCTTTTCGTCGTGTTATGTTAAATCATTTCGTAGAAATATAGGTAATTAGCACAAAAGTCCATATCATTTGCCTTCATTGCGCAAATCATTATTATCGTTTCAGTTTTAACATTTTGGCATTCAAATCGATTTTTCTTTGCACAAAGGGTTCTTATTTTCTATTGTAAAATGGCTAATTTACCCCCTACTCTTTAAATAAACAAATAGAAAAGAAAGATAATATGATAAATTGCGTCTAGAGTTTCAATTTTTAAAAAAATGCAAACGAGTATCAAGTAAAATAAATATTTAAAATACTCTAACAAAAGAAAAATAATTCATCTTCCAAATTAACCCACCTACTCCTATGCCTACGCGCACCTCCACCACCAAAATAATTAAAAAGAGAATTAAAACTATAAAAAAGTAAGAAAATAAGAAAAAATAAAATAAAATAGTGCTTCTTCCTCATCAAAGTTTCTTTTGCACCATAGATAGGAATTTACCTATTCTTTGACAAAATTAAAACATAAATCAAAAGCTGACGTGGTGAGTATAAGTGCACTCCTGAATTTTGTATCTTCAGTTGGTTGGTATAGCTCATTTAAAAAACAAACTATTGAGGCTCGACCCATTTAAGGTAATGAAAGTCTAAGCCATAAGTTATTTAAAAGCTCAAAAATCTAAGACACTAAGTTTAAATAAATTTGATTAAAAAGATTTATTGAATAACTGTATTGTCACAATAGTTATCTGCATGGTATTTCACATATGTAACCTAGATTCGAATCACCATACATTTTTTTTTATAAAATATTTATATTTAAAACGTTTTGGAGTTAAAAACTTCCCACTTTGCACATTAAGAACAATTATATCAAGTTAATTGGATAGAATAATCGTTTTATTAGTGAACGTAAATAGAAACAGGTTATAAGTCACATAAATAATTTATTTCCTTCATTTTTCATCATGTAAATGTTTTATAAATATTTTATAAAAAATATTTTATAGGGGCTTAAAACTCTTTAAATTTCAACTTAAAAAATTTAACAAGGTTAATGATGATATAACTCCCCAATTTAGTTTTTCACTAAAAATGGAGGTTACAAGAAGGGAAGATTCACTTTTTTCCACACTTCTCCTCAAATCCGAATTTGCTTTTATTTCTCTCTCAAAAATATCTTTTTAGATAAGTTAAACTCAAATGGATAGCAAGGATGTGAAGGAAAAATGATTCTACAAATTTTGTTCGTTTATATTTCAAAAAAATCAAGGTAGATGGTGCTAAATATTTACTATTTTAGTTCATTATAAGTATATGTATGTATGCTTGTGATGTGAGTTAGAATTTTTGAAGTTATGAACAAAAAGGTTTATGTAAGGCCATAATTGGTTTCTACGATCCCAAGGGATTCTTCGGAATCATGAATTTGCCCGTATTCATCTAAGTGAAATGTTAACTATTTCGTATCATTTTGTATATATGTATATGGCCAAAAAGGTGCACTGACTGATATTAGTCTTATTGAGCTTAAAGCTCCCACCTTTTATGTTGACAAATTTTTCAGATTAAAGAATGGTTGAGAAAGTGGGATTCACGTGGACTGCAAATAATTTGAAAGGAGAAAGATGCTTCATTCGTGTTATTAGTAGCATTTGAAGAATTTAAGTTTTTACTAGTTATGCAATATATGTTTTATTCTAAAAAATGTTAGTCTATCTTTATTTTTTTCGAAAAAATACTTCTTAATTTTTTTTCTTGATGTGAACATTGAAATTTTAATTGATTTAAGTATGCATGTAATTAAAGTTGCTAAAAAAGTTAAGATTAAACTTTAGTCTTGTGAACGATAATTTCAGCATGATGTCTGAAATTTGTCCCATCATCCTGGACAGATTTTTTTGCATTTTTGGACAAAACTAGTGGGGTTAGAATCCTTATGAGTCATTTTTCCATTGGCTTTGGAATCAAGTTAATTGAAGGCCAGTAGAATATGTTATGCCATTTTTCGTGTGCTATGTTCGATATACCCGAAAACAATTTTTCTTATATGTTTGAGTGTCCATTTGAGTGTCTAGATGATATTAGAAAATTTTGAAATGTTACTATGTTGTATTTGAACGAGTTTAGAAAATACTGTAAAAGCTTCATAGAATCATGATTCCGAAAAATAGTCCAAATAAGCATAATCATTGGGCAGCGCGTCGATAAATTTAACTCCATTAACGTATGCTAGCATTCATTTTAATCATCTGTTTCAGTTTCGTTATTTAACAAATTAAAGTTATTTACCTTAAATCAATTGTTTTTCAATAATTTTTGAGACTTGTAATAGAATGTAAGGGTAAACTACAAAATCAAAAGGAAAATAAGATTATTTTTTATAATTTAACCTCTGTTTTTTGATAGAAAAAAGGCATGTTGTTTTTGTAAAAAATTCACATTCCAAAATTTGGATCGTTACACTATAGTGCGTGCGCGATCAACAACAAGAAGATGGAACACATTAATTTATTGAATATATTTAAACCCAACTATTGACATTTCGCTGAAAACTTGACCACCAGAAAATAGCTAAATTCCATGGAATGGGTGGTGGCTGTGGCAGCGACGGCGAGCGAGACAGGTTGCTGAATTAAATGAGGAAGGAGCACCATTTTTTTTTTTTGGTTTTTTAAAATTTTTTTTTCTTTTTTTCTTATACTTTTAATCATCTTTTTAATAATTTTGGTGATGGAGGGTAGACTATGGGTGTAAGGATTAGTGGATTAATTGGGAAGATAAAATAATTTTCTTTTGTTAGAATATTTTAAATTATTTTACCTGAGACTCGTTGATACTTTCTAAGAAATATGAAATTCTAGATGCAATTTTTTATATATTTTTTCTATTTATTTACTCATAGAGTATGGTAAACTAGTTATTTTACAATGCTTTAATGAAAAAAGTGGATGTTAAGGACCTTTTGCATAAAGAAATGATAGGGATAATTTGCACAATAAAGACATATGGACTTTTTGTGTTAATTATCCATATGTCACGTAATGATTTAACGGAATGTGACAAAAATGACCAACTCCGTAAGAATTGTTTGAAATAAGGGTGTAAATGTCAAGTTTAAAATAGTAGGGACTATTTTCGTAATGAGTATAAATGTTAGAGATGCTTTTTTTGTTAATTACCCCTTTTAGACCTTGTTTGAACCTCATTTTTATAAAAAAAATAAGTTTTTCAACACACATTTTCAGCCAAACATTCTCTAATAAAATAATTTCACTTAAATCGAAAACTTATTCTTATTTTGAGCCATGCTATATGTAGACTTTGGTTTATACTCATGTGTGTTGACAAATTTGGATACGTTGATTTTAATATGAGTGACACTACATGTACATAACGTTGTAGACAAGGGTTTACACCCCCTCCACCCTTCACATGGAAGGAGAGTGTAAACCCTCATATAACATAAAGTGTACAATGATTAAATTTTTTACACATAAGAAGTGTCGATCAAAGTGTACACATTTGAGTGTACAAGTAGTTTTATTCTTTTTAAGTACACATTCCAAAAAAAAAATAATAATAACTATTCCAATATATATTAAATCATTCTACATGTAAGTTAAGTTTGGCCTTGATTTTGACATTGTTGTTAGGTGACTTTTTTTACACGTTAATCTTCAAAATATTTTTAACAATTAATGACACAAATTTTTACAACGTTTAAAAGTGTCCTCCTTAATTTACATACATGATGTACAACTAATTTAATCCATATTTTTTCGCCAATGGGAACACTCCAAAAAGCATGACATAAAACGAAGGCTACAAAATCAATCAACCCCTTCGGCGGAGCATTCGAAGCTCAATAAGTCCAGGTCCTCGTTTTCATCGGTACCCTTCCCTTCATAACTCTCCCCCACCCCACCCCACCCCAGCCCTCCTAACCCCCCACACTCTTCGTCTCTCTCTGAAGAATCAGAAATCTTGTTCAGAACTTTATTTTTCACCTCGCATTTCACGGTACAGGCTCAATTAGCATCTAATAACGTGAAGTGAGAAGATATTGGAATGCTGATTTATTGTCACATTGCTTTCGTTTTGATTTTGCATGTAATGGGTTTCTGATTTTCTTTTTGTTAATCCGTTTAGGAGGACGATTTGATTGGATTAGTCTGAAAATGGATTCCGCAGCCATGACTTTTTGCAGTAAATCTATATGCTCACCTCCCGTAAGTCATCGTGTTTTGTCTTTTCAATTTTCATTTTCTCAATGAAGTTCTTAATTGTGCATTTACTCTTTTGAACGTCGTATATGAACACTTGGGTATGTACTATGCACGCGTAAATTGCATTTTGTCAAATTACCATGTACAGAGTTATTTGGATGGCCAGTTCATAACAAGTGCTGTTTCTGACTTTATCCTGTGACTTATAAGTTCCTCAAGTTGAGGAATTCAAATTACATTGCAATTCTGGTTTTTTACTCTTCATTTCTGTGATTTCCTCTTGACTAAATAAACAAAACAAATCCTATTTTTTTTGTAATTATTTGCAAAAATCACAATGCTTTTGTTTTGGAAAGTAACTATTGCAATACTTGTAACGTAGCGCTCACACACGTTAAATGAGAAAAAAAAGGCTTGAAGGTCACTATTTATGGTTTTTTGTGGATAAAGTAGGCTTCATTTTTCATATGCTTTTGCGTAGTTTGGTTTCATAATTACGAATGCAAAAAGATATTGTCTTTTTCTCAGTTACATAGCTCTCTGAAGTGAATTGCTGTTTGATATGTTGTTTAGGCTGTCAAATTATATTCTGATTACAAAAGGAAAATAGTTTATGCAATATCTAATGAATCCTAATTAACTATTTTTCATTCCTATAAAAAATTTTCGAAGATATATTATTTGTGTTTTGTCACATTGAATATGTTTGGATACCTTTTCGGTGACTCCAGCTTTCTTTTATTGGTTACTTTATGGTTTCTTAACTGGGAGTTAAAAAATCTATTTTACTTTTTCTTGGAAGGGTTTATTCATGGGGAGGACTATACAAATTCAAAGCTCCCAGTGTAGCTTTATGGTAGGAAGTAAGGTTAACTACCCTCGACAGAGAGTTCAGGCTTCTCGTGTTGGTAGATCTAACAGACGTGGAGGTGCACTTGCTGCTACATGTACTAATGATAAAATCCTAGTGGCTAACAGAGGAGAGATTGCTGTTCGTGTGATTCGGACTGCTCATGAGATGGGGATCCCTTGTGTTGCAGTTTACTCAACCATAGATAAAGATGCTCTTCATGTGAAATTGGCTGATGAATCTGTTTGTATTGGAGAAGCGCCAAGCAGTCAATCGTAAGCCATCAAAATTCTTTTATGTTTTATGTCCTTTATTTTATTTTATTTTATTTGCTACATATAACATGTAAAAGTACAATTGAAATATTTTTTATGCAAGTCGACATTATGTAAATACGATTTTGGTTAGCAATTGAAAGCCAGGGCCTAAGAGCATGTTTGAGTGGACTTATTTCTAAAAATAAGCCGCATTTAATCCAAATCAAAGTCATTTAAATTTAACTATCCATGCTCAGTATTCGTGTCGTCTCAACATTTTTCCTCATTTAGTAATTCATACTGCATCAGATCTATATTATTAGGTGGCAGTTAAGATATTCTCAACGAAATCTGGGATAAAGGGCAACATAATATCTACTTCATCCCTGCTTGTGCTCAAACTGAAGCTGTAGATTGCCAACTTATTTTGGACTTTATGCACGGAGTCTTCAATATGGTTAATGGTTTTTAGCCTATGTTTGGCTCATGTTTATAAATTGTTTATAAACACCCAAGTCATTTTATCCACACATTTTGAGAAACCCTCGTGTACTGCCTATTTTTCCACCACTTATTTCTGTCTATTTATAATTTAAATCGTTTGTAAACACTTCCAAACATGCCTTTAGCACTTCTTATCTGTAGTAATGTCTTGCATATGTATTTTAATAGCCATTACGACTGCTGTATAGTTTGTAGTTGATAACCACCTGGCGTGTTTGTATCAAGGAGAAAGTAAGAATCCTCTCTTAAGGCATCATATTTCTCGACCTTTCTTCAGGTATTTATTGATTCCAAATGTCTTATCAGCTGCCATCAGTCGTGGATGTACTATGCTACATCCTGGATATGGTTTCCTAGCTGAGAATGCAGTTTTTGTTGAGATGTGCAGAGAACACGGTATCAACTTTATTGGGCCAAATGTAAGTCCTTTATATCAAAATTTTATGCAACTTCAGGTGCTAGCTATTTATCTTTAAATCCCATCAAAGAGTATGATATGCTGAGTTCTATCTGGTTCCAAACTGTATCTACCAGAATGACATGTAAATTCTATGCCCACATCATGCATAGATATTAGGGTTGGGTAATGATCAACGGCTTGAAATTGGTCCTTCTTGTACTTTTCTAATCTCTGATCACTATGCCTATTATGGTTGCATCAAATATCATCAAATCACTACTAGACCTGTCGTCTTTACTACCGATATTAAACTGTCATGACTCTTTTGTAATCGCTTGTGTGGACCCAAAACCAGACGTGTTGGTGATGCCAGCTAATGTACCATCAAGACTGAACGTGATTTAATAATCATCCAAATTATCATATCACTCAAATCTTACGTTCCGCCCCCCTTAAATGATCCATTACCTTCGTAAGGCCTATAAACTATTGCATGCAAAATTCTCAACTGTTAGATGATGCTGTAAATGTGTTCTTCAGCCAAATGGTTGCAATATTTGGATGGAGGAAGACAGGTGGAGTTACTAGTGGGGTGGCTGAGATTGAATGCTGGTGGTACCCCAGCTGTGTTGTTGGTGAAGGTACATATGTTGGAGGTATACTAGTGGTTTGATGGTGGTAATTATATGGGTTGCAGTACAAGCCAAAATTATTGTGCCGATCCAGTTAATTTTAAATTATCCGGGGGTGGTCATGGCGACAGCAACAATGAAAGTTTCATTCATATAGATTATTTGAGAACATGACACTTGACTTTAAGCTGAACAAGTAATATCAACATATTGAAAAATAGATATATATGTTCTACATCCTCATCTAAATGCTTGTGCCATGGAAAACTATAATATTCAATTTTCTATTGTAGTAATTTATTGTTGCTCTGCTTTTATTTTCCCCTTTCAAATTATGTATTTTATCTTTGTTTTGAATTCTGAAAAGTACATGTAACGGTTTTGAAAGTCCACACCTAAAGATTACAATTTTGAAATTCAAAATATTTCAGCCTGACAGCATTAGGGTCATGGGTGACAAATCAACTGCCAGAGATACAATGAAAAATGCTGGAGTTCCAACTGTCCCAGGAAGTGATGGCTTATTACAGGTATTGCTTTTTTATCTAGATTTTGGCATTGTTTGCCAATGTATCTTGGGACTTCAGTATCAAATTTGCTTTTATTTGAATACTTGTGTTTCTTCTTATGCCTCTTTCAAAATGGTTGTTGCTATGCAGAGTACTGAAGAAGCAATTAGACTTGCTGAGGAGATTGGTTTTCCTGTCATGATCAAGGTCAGTTCAGCATAACTATTTTATTTGAATTATTTTTTCATGGAAGCTCCATATGAGATTGCAGCATCTTTTGTTGCTAGCTCAAATAATATTATTGTTGAAGTGGAAGAAAATTAGGTGAGCGTAAGAACTATTCTTGATTACAGATTTGCTTGCTGCGTGTCACAGTTTACTGGTGATACAGTGCATGATTATTTGGGCGCTTTCTGTCTGTCATCAATGATTTATTTTATCCAAATGATAGCCTTTCTCTGATGATGTGGTGCAGTAGGTTGTTCGTCATGGTGACTATGGACGCAATCGAACAAGAACGAGAATTATTGAATTATAGAAGAAGAGAGGATATAAGAAAAGGAGGAGAAAGGGTAAGAAGGGTAGAAAGAAGAGAGAAAAATGTGAGGGAGGGAAGTATTTTAGTTTGATTCAGTAATTGAAGCCTCTATTACAATACACAATCCCCATTTATATAGGTTTTTAAGTAGGAAGCAACTAAGCCCTCTTTGAGCTCTATTATTTAAAAACTCATTTTTCCTCAAACTCATTTTCAAGAACACATTCTCCCAACAAAATAATTTTACTCAAAAAAACAAAAAATTTCCGTATTTTTTAACCACACATTCTCCGAAAAATCATTATTACAAAATCTCTATAAAAAAATGAGGCTCCAACAAACCCTAAATAAATAACATAAATACAAGAAAATCTATAATGATTTACCTAAAATAAAGTTTCAAACTTGGTACCTTCAATATTATATCATTACGAAATCCATCCCATGGAAGGCACTGATTTTGGTTTCTTCTTGATATAATTAGCTCTTAAAGATTCTATTCTTGTGGAAAACTTGGAGAACATTGAAAATGCTTGAAGATCATCTTTTGACAATATTTTTTATGTTTACTATCCCCTACCTATGATGCACGGATGCTCAGCGTCCATGTCCTACACGGGTCAGATTGGTCGTGTCGTGTCGATACTGACCCTCTTAGACACTTCAAGATGTGCACTATATGTATTTCTTCCCAATGTAAAATATAGTTTTACTTAAAGTGACGTAACAAGCTATACTACGACTATCCTATGGATCTCCCTTGTCCTGAAATAATCCATTAAACAAGGGTTAATATTTGTTTTATTCTATTGGTAATAATGAAACAATTTGATCATATGGGCAATCTTGACTAGTCTGAGAGTTTATAGCAGTTCCAAATATCAATTTAAAAGATTTTAAGAACAAAAATCAAAACAAAGAAAATAATTGATTTTATTAAAAGATAAATAATTATAAAGAATTTTAATAAACATATCTTTAAAATGCCCATGTCCTACAATTTTGAAATCACGAGTCGGCGTGTTTGTGGTTTGTCATGCGGCCGTTTCAATGCTTGAACAGATAGTCTTTCCAAACATGGCAAACAAGTATTATCTGTTATTGAAAGTGCTTTCTTCCTACAGGGTCGGATGAACAAACCAGCACGATGTCATTTTGACAATCTGNTCAATGCTTGAACAGATAGTCTTTCCAAACATGGCAAACAAGTATTATCTGTTATTGAAAGTGCTTTCTTCCTACAGGGTCGGATGAACAAACCAGCACGATGTCATTTTGACAATCTGCCTCATGTCAAGTAGGGCTTGGCCTCTCAATAGATTTTTATTGTTTATGTCACCAGTTAACCATCATAGGGTTCAATCAATCTTCTTCCTTGAGCAAGTCTAAGAACTTAATCATTATCCATTTCGCTCTAAGCCTAAAACTTAAATGTTGTCTTCCTCCCAGGCCTCTCTTTTTCTGAGTTGATTGGAACTTACAGAAACCAAATTATATACTAAATCCAGGATTTTTCACTTCACTGTCTAAGAAATTATCTACAATTTTCTTCTGGATTACTATTGTAATATTTTGGATAGACAATCCTAAAAACTTGATTAGGACACTCGTATTGATGAGAACTATTGGAGGATGAAAATGAACTCAATTGTCTTCAACAAATTCTGAAGCTACAATTAGAAAATGAGATTTTTCTTAATGATTTTTTTATCAGTTCATTAAATATACAGTACGAAAGTCTTGACAGAACAAAAGGAATCCCATCGATGCAATTGATTCGTGCCTTCTTTTGTTAAGAGGTAGCTTAGAAGAATCATGGGTGTGGGTGTATAGTGAAACAGAATCAAAATATGATTCTGGGCTTCAGCTGATTCCTGTTTACTTTTCTTTGCCTTTTCTCTGCAAGGATACATTGTCTATAGTTTAATAGCACGTTTTCTTAAAGTGCTCTAAGTTGGAGTGTCAAAAACATCTAGAAATATGGGAGACAAAGAAAGATGATGTCAAAGCATTTAGATGTCTGGGAGAGACTGGGAGATTGGCACGAGGAATGCAAGGAAGTAATGATTATTGGCAGACACACTTAGGGATCAGTTTTGCAGCTCTTTGCAAAAGGAGTGAGCCAAAATTAAGAGTTGGGTAGTTTTTAAAATGCGTCATATGTAGATTAGAGCTAAGTACGATCTTTTCATTATTGAAATTTTTAGGCGTTTGCTTTTCAAAATACTTAGAAAGAGTTCAGTTGGTAAAAAAATGCCGGTATAGTAGGATAATCAGACTAGTTCAGGTAAGCAAGACTCTATCAATGCGTCGCCGTTCTGTTTAGCTTGTCACACTTCATTAGACTCAGAGTAAATGGAAAAGAAAAGAAAGCAAACTGAATTTTCAAGTTACTTGGCTATTTTGGCTGTTGATTCATTTGAGCTCCTCAGCGTTTCCTATACGAAGATTTATCAAGTAGATCTGATGTGAGGAACCATTAATCATAGAAAGAGTTGTCTAACTAGTGACTACTTTATCTTTTGAAGGCAACTGCTGGTGGCGGAGGACGTGGAATGCGTCTTGCTAAAGTGCCAGAGGAGTTTGTGAAGTTATTGCAGGTACTCCTACTTGCCTTAAGTTACATTTTTGAATGACTTCAGTGAAATCATAATCAACTGGTTCTTTCCACCCATTTTTTCTTCCACGTAAACTTAGAAAATTTGTTATTCCCCCGTTTGCTTCAAAATCTAACTTCTTGACAATATGAAGAGCAGTACAGGTTCAGGTGAGATCTGATACCAGATTATTTCAAGCAGTGAATTTGGCATAATGCCATGAGAAACTGTGGTGATTTGATTTATTTGAATGGTTTTTATTTTCCATACTTGATGCTATTTGTAATACATTTTTCTTTTTTCACAATCTTCTTAAAGGTCACATGATCTGTTAAGAAACTATTTATCTTCCACGTACATAATACTTTCTCATTTTATTATTTTACAATGGCCACTTTCTATATAGCATTTATGCTCAAAAACTCCTTCATATGTCTGAGCTATGTTTCGTTTAACGTACTCCACATAGCTTTTATTGATCTGCTGCTGTTGATCATATCTATTGTAATTGGTTATTTGGTTACACAAAATCACTGAAATTGAATAAAAATTACGAAGTCTTCTTATTTCCATGTTGCTTCTTTTAAACTATGTTTGGTTTTTTGTTTAAATATTTTTCATAGCAAGCCAAGAGCGAGGCTGCAGCGGCATTTGGTAATGATGGTGTTTACCTGGAAAAGTATATCCAAAATCCAAGGCATATTGAATTCCAGGTACTAAATTATTATTATATTTTCCACAAAATAAATCGATTTTTTAAATCTTATTCTGGCATTCTTGGTTGAAAAATCTAATTTGTGTCTTAGTTAAGATTATAATGCTAAATTATTGAACAATCTGGCTCATAATTCATTGATGTATAGCATAAACATTTGCAACTACAGGTTTTGGCAGACAAGTTTGGTAATGTTGTGCACTATGGAGAGCGTGATTGCAGTATCCAGGCATGCATAAACTATTTCATAATTCAGTTTTGAGTTTTCGGAAGCATATCGTAAAAGCTTATGATCTTCTCTCTATTTCTGTCTAATGAAACTAGACATATTTAGTTTTTCTTACTGTATATCATAGATAAAAAACGAGATGATGAGGATTTTGATTAAGCTTATGTTGATTAATAGAGAAAATTAATTTTTCTTTCTCTTTCAAAAACTTAGCTTTCTTTATAAATAGCTCTCTGAACTATTAAGTCCATTAAAATCTCACTTGCAGAGAAGAAACCAGAAGTTGCTGGAAGAAGCACCTTCTCCTGCATTAACACCAGAGTTGCGGAAAGCAATGGGTGATGCAGCAGTTGCAGCGGCTGCATCGATAGGTTACATAGGTGTTGGTACAGTCGAGTTCCTTCTGGATGAAAGAGGGTCCTTTTACTTCATGGAGATGAACACTAGGATTCAGGTGAACAAAATTCATTTTCAGACTATAAATTACTGCAACTACTTACCCTATCCTTCACCCATGATTTTGTATACTAATTGCTTTCTATTTGGTGTAAAATTTTAGGTTGAACATCCAGTTACAGAAATGATTTCCTCTGTTGATCTAATTGAAGAACAGATCCGTGTGGCTAGGGGAGAGAAACTTCTGTACAAGCAGGTAGAGAATCGGTATTGTTCAAGACTCCTAAGCTCCTGTTTGTCTACCATTAAAGTAGGAAATGAGTTTTGGAATAGTGAATTTTTGGAGAATGTGCAGCTAAAGTAGGAAAAAGTTTTGGGATTACGTGCAAAATATTTTATTGTAAGAATGCGTGGTTGAAAATAAATTTTAGAAAAAAAGAGTTTTGAAATAATGGCAGACAAATAGGGGATAAATAAATTGCAGTTGGTGGTTGACATTTTTTTTTTCTCGTCTACAGGAAGATATCGTTCTTCGTGGACATTCAATTGAATGCCGCATTAATGCCGAAGATGCTTTCAAAAATTTCAGGCCTGGACCAGGTTTGTTTGAATTGTGTGCATGTTTTACAAGGACTCAAAAGATTCCTTCTGCAAGACGTTTCTGTATCTTTCCATGCACATCTGTAGTGATATTTTCTTTTCACCTTCATTTCATCATCGTATTGCATCTATGATGTCAGTGTCTTGAACTCGACCTGGATTATCTTAATATACAAAACTCAATGGCCAGATTTGATTAGTTACTTCAATCAGGTTGTCTTGTCTAAAATTTGGTATGGATCTAATAGAACTAAAATATCAAGAACAGATTTTTATTTCAAACACCGAATGAACAAAACGATCCCACCACCCTGGAATAATTGATCTATATGATGAAATCAACCGTGACCTATATTTCACGACGTAGGACATTCCTATTACAAATTGGATAGAAGTTACTTATTGTTATAATAGGATATTTTTCCTTTTCAATCTGGACTTTATTTCCCTTTTTAGTTCTTGTAGGTTTCTTAATTCTGTTGCTTTTGGATTTTTAGTTTTCTTTCATTTTAATTATATTTTTTAGTTTTCTTACATTGTTGGGGTAAGGAAATTAATTTGCCTATATAAATGGAAGATTGTATGTTTTTCAAATACCAAGTCATTGCAATAAAATTATTAGTTACAATTTTTTGAGTTTTTCAACTTCTTATTTTCACGAATTTCAATTTTACTTCCTTGCTATAATTGGTATCGGAGTCAGGATTTTTACATGGCCAGATGACTAATTACAACTTGGCCCCAAAATAATACGTGAACCTAGTTAATCTACCTCCAAACTTATGGGCATGGTCAAAATAGGTATTTAAATTGAGGATGGATTACCCACCTTCGATGGCTGACTACAATTGAATATTTTCTTGATTAGATTATTAATGTTGAGAATTTCTTTGATTATTTGGGAATTCTTGAGGAATGTCAAGTCAAACTTGTGATGTATAAATTAAAGAGGAGCTTTCGCTAGATGGGAATAGTTGCAATATAACTGTCAAGCCAAAGTAAATTTGAACATGGGCTGGATGAAAAGATTATTAAAAAACAGTTTCTTTCACCAGATTATAAACAATTCTTTTATCATTAATAGTATAAATGCTGGCAAGCCAATTGCACTAGCAACGAGTATATAGAAGAATTTTATCGATTGGCTACCCGAGTTAAGGTATTAGAGCCGATTGATCAACAAGTCTCCTGATGTTCATGGAGATTAAAATTGGAAATTCAATACAAATTATCATTTCAATCCATTTGTACTCTGACCTATGTAGTGAATTTCACCTTAAAGGTAGAAAACTAACTGAAACACACGCTCCGAATAATTTTTGACACCCTAATCCAGACACGGCAGTCGTTGCTTCAAAGTGGCCAAGTAGGAGTAGGGAAACTGGCAACAAGAATGCCCCACGGCCTCTACTTCTGGACAAGATCCATAGGTAATCACCGGACCAAAAGAGGGTATTGTTCAACAACATTCTTGTTGGACCATTACCAACGCTTATGCATAGCTAAACCTTAACAAGTGCTATAGGTGTGGTCAAACATATCATCTTTCTAATGCTTGCCCTAATGGCAACCAGTTAATTTTACTGAAGATGGAAAAGAGATTGAGAAGCAACCAGAGACCGAGGAAACTTGTGAAGACGGTGAAGCTACTTCAGGGATGATGGAGAAGCAGTTGTTGCTTGCCGACTTCTTTTGGCCTAAGGGCATAAGATGATACTCACACCACCAAATCTTTCGCACTGCTGTACGATCAATAAGAAGTATGTAATATCATTATCATCGGTGGCAACGGTGAGAATACCGTTTTCAAAGTACTAATGAAGGCACTCAACTCGATGACGGAAAGACATCCAACCTTTAACAAGATTGTATAGATCAAGGTCCAAAATTTCTCGAAGTTTGCGAAATTCTTTTGTCAATTGGGAAGTACTACAAGGATTAAGTCATATGTGATGTAGTCAACATGGATAAATACCATGTCCTTTTGGGAAGACCATAACAATTTGATGTCAATGCCAATTACATAGGTTGAGAAAAACTTACTAATTTAGGTGGTACGATAAGAAGATAATCTTGTTACCCAACAAAAACAACCTGGAGACATTAGTTCTATCATTGAAGAGTATGATGAAAATATTCAAAAGATTCAACAAAGGTGAAGAATTTAGAAACTGCCAATTCAAAGTAAAGGTCATTGTTGATAAATATCACATGCAAAAATTGTTCAACGAGGGTGATTTGATTATGGTACATCTGCTAAAGAACATGTTTCGTGTCAGAACGTATATGAAACTTAAAGATAAGAAGATTCATATGTTTCGTGTGTTGAAGAAAATTGGGGACAATGCCTACAAGATTAATTTCCCTACAAGTATGAACATTTCATCTATATTCAATGTGTCACTGGAATATAAGAAAAGCTCGAATATAAGAAAAGCTACCATATTTAATAGGTTACCATTAGTGAATATTGTAATTGATAACAACCATATTTAGTTGTGATTTTGGTTCTATATATAAGAGAACCTCTCACATTGAGGAGAATCGAGTCTTATTGAGTATCATTTAGTATATTTGATATGGTATTAGAGCCAGTCTCTTAGAATTTTCTCTCGTTTTCTTGGATGGATTTTCTCAGGCTGTCTTGTTGGTATCGACAATGGGTTAGCAATTTATGAAATTATGGTGATCGATGCTTGTCAAAAATCTGTAAGGATCTTCTAGTGATACAAGAACATAGTCGCGATCTTCTGGAGAAGATTTTATGTTGTTGATTTTCAGGGAAAATTCTTCTTGGGCCTTCTGCAGTCGGAGATTTCTGTCAGCGATCTTTGTTGGCAATTTCTTCCTGTAGAATTTATTCTTAGTTTGGGTTATTTTTAGTGTGTTTGTCTTATTGTTGGGCTAAAGTATTTGGGCTAATTATTGGCTTACAGTAAGTGTATTGTGATGCAATATTTGTTCTCAGTTTGGGCCACTTTATTAGTGCATTGGACATATAATTGGGCTACAGTTTTTTTGGGTTGATTATTAGGTTGAAATATTGTTGGGCTACTTTATTTAAAATTCTGGGAGATGGTTGACTAAGGTTGAATGTTGACCTGCATAATTTTGCTGGTTATTGAATTTTCAGGGACTGCATAGTTTTGGGATATTTTCTCTGAATATTTGGCTTTGACTCCAGAGTCAAAAAATGCGAATGGTGGGGAAGATGCGGGAAGTTGTCTTAAGAAAGGTGTGGAATGTGGTTACTAAAGGGATTTTCTTGGTAGTTGTGAAAATGTTCCTTGTGGTTTTGGCTTTCGAATGATGTGCTAAAGTTTTGGATTCTCGAAGGAGGATCACCCTTGGGTGGTTTTGGATTCTCAGAGAAGGATCATCTTTGAGTTTTTGGTGTAGGCCGTTCGGTGGTATTTCTTCCAACTGCAGCATCTTGACAGCGATATATTGCTGTATTTTTTGCCTTGCATTGGTCTTTAGAGCTTTTGTCGAAACACGATTTTTGTTCATTTGAGTTTTCCCAACTGATAGAGGTCACTGCGTGTGGTCGGCACATTTCTTGAATTTCTTTTGAAAATTCTTCTTGGGGTGTGAACTCTTTAAAGTGGCTTTGGAGTGGTTTTTGGCTATTTCTGCACTATTTGTTGTTCTTGGGTCTCCTTTTCGTGGGCAGGAGCATTTTCATCATCACCAGTCATGATTGCAAATTGATGCTTTTACCGGTATCAATTTAAGAGGGATGTCGGTGGAATATAAAGAAACCTAGACTATAATGAAAGCTCGAAGATAAGGAATGCTACCACATTTAATAGTTTGATGTTAATAAATATTGTAATTGATAATCACCCTATTTAGTTGTGATTTTGGTTCTACATAATGGGAGAAGCTCTCACATTGAGGGCATCGAGTCTTATTGAGTATCATTAAGTATATTTGACACAAGGTGGCGGACATCTTCGAATATTATATGCAAGACGAATTTTCTCTTTTGACAACAAATATGGGGTCGAATATTCTTTAGGTGATGGAGAATGATGTAGGACAATCATATTACAAATAGTATTGAAGTTACTTATTGTTATAGTAGGATTTTGTTTCCTTTTAGTACTTTTAGGTTTCTTAATTCTACTTCTTTTGGGTTTTTAGTTTTTTCCTTACATAGTTAGAATTAGGGAACTAATTTGCCAATACAAACATATAAACAAAGGCTTGTACACTTTTTCAATTAACAATTCATTGCAATAATTATTCTTCACAAATTTTCGAGGTTTTCAACGTTCTTGTTGTTTTCAAAATTTTCAATACCACTTCCGCACCATTTTAATACCCTTGTTTTCACTGGAACAGGAAGAATAACAGCATATTTGCCATCTGGAGGTCCATTTGTGCGAATGGATAGCCATGTTTATCCAGATTATGTGGTTCCACCCAGCTATGATTCCCTGCTTGGAAAGGTCAGTCAATTCTGTTTATGTTTTGTGTATATACAATCTGTGATTTTCTGCCTACTTTATCAAAGGATAGAGAAAAAGAAATCCTATCCTCTCTTTTGATGATTTCCTTTTTTGTAGTGATAAGAGAATACTACACACACACATACACACATACATACATACAGACATACATACATACATACATATCACACTTTTTAATATTTTGCATTGTTAGCATGTCAGATCTCTGATTGGTGGGTAGATTTATGCTAACAGTTCAGAAATATATCAACTTTTTAATATTTTGCATCCATAGTTTGTGATTTATAACAAATTTTTTTTTATTTTAGATATGTACAAAACATTCAAATACTGGATTGATAATGTGGATAGGCAGAATCAGGAAACTGGCATTTTCATACATTTTAGCCTGTTGTTAAGCTCTTATAATTAAATCTTTTTTGGTTAAACTGGAAGTGCGTGCATGATTTAATACTAGATTCACTTGCTGAATATACAGTTGTTGCCACCTAACCATCATGTACACATCCAAGCAATTTTCTAATTTAGCCCCTATTTGGTTTTGATTAAAATCTAAGTCAACAATTAATTTTAACCACACATTTTATGGGATACACAACTTTTCAACCACACATTTAATCAACTTTTATCAAAATCTACTAAAAATCTGATTTTAATTCCCACCAAACAAGGGTTTAGTAAATGTACATGTATAGATGTTCTCATTTTCTTTGTAAAGTTACAGAGTTAGCTCTTTGTCGCTCTAATATGTTGCAAAATGTGATTTTAGCTTATTGTTTGGGCTCCAACAAGAGAGAGGGCAATTGAACGCATGAAAAGGGCTCTTGATGACACCATCATAACAGGTAAATTGACTGGCGTTTATTTATATATTCTGTTAGAATTTGATACCTTGATTGGTGACAAAGTATTACATGTGAGTTTGATCCTGTCTTAATCTCCTGTCATTGTGGACTACATTATAGATTTCAGCTTGGTCAAGAGATCCTTGCATGGTTCAAATGGTTTGTTATAATCCATAAAGTATTTCGTCTTATAAATTCTTCCTCTTCAGTTGCAACATCTGTACAAGGGGTTAAATAACTTGGTTCCACCCAGTGAATGTGACACAATATCATACCTTTGACTATTTTTTTCCTTTTCTTCTCTAACCTTTTTGCTCTTTTCTTATTCATCCCTTGGCTTTGTCAATAATCTTTTAGTTCTGCTAATTGTTTCATAGCTTAGTATTTATCTGTGCCCTCGCTTATTTGTTAGTGTGTTAGGTATGTTTGCACTTACACACACACAAATTTTAAGGACTTTTCAAAATTCTGAACTCTTTTCACAATTTGGTCAACAACTGGATTTTCATATTCCTAGCTTTCATATTGTATGACTTAACAAAAAGTCAACTTGTGGCAGGGGTTCCAACAACAATTGATTACCATAAGCTTATACTTGAAATTGAGGTATATAGATTTTCTTCTTGCGATGGCTTTCGTTATCTATAAGATCCAAAAAGATTTTCTTCCTGTGAAAGACCTCTAAGATCCTCATGAATTTGAATTTACATTCATTTATTTCCATGCCACAGGACTTCAAAAATGGAAAAGTTGATACTGCGTTTATCCCAAAGCATGAAGAAGAATTAGCCCCGGTAAGGAACTTTATTGGCCTCTTATATGCAAACTAATTTATGTTTCATTCTTTCTCCTCACCGAACAACTAGCCCACCACCAATACCACGTGTGTATATGTGATACCCTAAAAAGCTAGACACCTTTCTGAAATGAGTCTAATTGGATACCTTAGAATGGGATTGGTTAATGAATAATGATGGTGGTGATTGTAATTTCTTGTCATTGGTAATGCTTTTAAAGTAACTGCTTCTCGAGGTTAAAAAAATTGGCATGATTTTAACCCTTGCATGATATCTGAGAAGCCAACAAGATTTCTTTGATTTTCCTCATCTCGATTTTCTTTTCTTCTTCTTCTTCTTTCTTTTTTTTTTTGTTACTTCGACCTGTCATCACATCTTCTCCATCCAATACTATCGTCTATTTGCTTGTTCTGTGTGAAGCAATGGCAAATAGTTAGCAGCTTCAGATCTATTATATATTATCTGGATATGCATAAACTATAAACTTTATGAACATAACGTGATATTCACTTTCACTTTATAATGCAGCCTCAGCAAGAAGAATTGGCATCTGCTAAGAAAGAGTTGGCAAAGGCTTCTACTTAAAGTTCTCTTTTCGGAAGTGGGAGCAAAGTTTCTCCGAGTTCTGGACTCGGTCCTAAATATATAAATTGTTTGTTTGAAACCAGCAAATTCTTTGGTCGAATTTATTAATTTAAATGTAACAAATAAATATGTTTTATAACCAAGAAGCATTGTTTTCAGTAGATGTTGTGTTGGTTTCAAGTTGAACCTATTTAATTAACAATCTTGCTTGGTGTATGCCATAGTCTACACCTTTGTTTACATTATGCCACGTGTCATTATCTCATTTGACAGTTAAAAAACTGTTTTTTCATCCACTTATTTGTTGACAACACTTCAAGTGTCAACATAAGTGTACGCAATTGATGTACAAATGGCATAGCCATTAATTTTTGAGTGATGCTACATGTACACCAGGTTTGACACTCCGGTGTACATCCTCCCTCACAATAGGGGGCCCACGATTTTTTTATTGGATGTTGGCCCTCCTTTTTTGTGAGGGGAGTGTACACCAGGGTGTTATACCCGGTGTACAAATAGCATATCCCTTAATTTTTCTTATGTAAGCCTTAATTTTAGAGAAGTCCCTTCACTTTTTTAAAATTGCAGAAACTCCTCCTCTTGACACGAACTTCCCTCTTCGTCCGTCTCTTAGCTATGTTTAGAATTATACTTATTTTCTTATCTATCTTAATTTTTATTGAGTAAAAATAAATTGTTTTATTAGTTTAAAAAGTTTATTTTTTTAATCTTTAGTATATAGTGATTTCGTCTTGATGATAAAAAAAATTATTTCTTGTTTGAAAAATCCAACAAATTAAAATTAATCTAAAATATTTATTACGGAAAGGAACTAAGGGTGTGTTTAATGAATATTATTAAGGAAATAATGCATTTTAAATATTGATATGATGTGAAATATGTGGTTAAGAAAAAGTTATTGATGTAATAGAAATTATTTTATTGAAGAATGTGTGGTTGGAAATGAATTTTGAAAAGATATGTGTCAAACAGGAGCTAAAAAGAAATCTAAGCTCTTAAAGTGTTTATATCACCTTTTTTAAAGGGCTGACATTTTACACAGTCGTGTCATCTGAAGAGCGCGTGCTTATTTGACTAGACAAATTAAATAAACAAATGGACAGCTAGTAACAAAAAAAAAAGACATTTTGCACAAGAATAGATTGATATAAGGGTGCAAACGTGAAAAATAAAATAATATATGAACAATTATCACAAAAGGCCAACCATAAGTATGTTTTGTGTCAATTACCCTTTAAATAAGGTGAATTAACATTTTCAAAATCATACAAAAAGGTCAAATGGAAAATGTATATTACTCTCTATCGACCGGGGAATCTGTTATAGAAAGTAAATTTAAGGGAGGTTTATGTAATTTTAAAAAAGAGAAGGTATCCCTGAAATTATCATAAATTTCAGTGGAGGTTCATGTAATTGACTATTTTTTATTCTTTTTAGGATTGGAGAAAAAAATTCTATATAAGGCAATTGATCATCGCTCCAAAATCTTGGAAAATCAAAAGATAAAATATCTTTTATAAGGGTTAATATTAAATGGTAATTTTCATAATGGTCTAATTACAGTGGTGAAAAATAGTTAATTCTTTTTATTTGTTAGTTTCCAAGGACTTAATATAAGATGTCTTGATATAATTAGAACGATGCAGCATCGCACGTCGGCCATGCACGTATCAGAGGAACGACTGTCGCACATGACTGACGTGGCCCTGTATGGCACATCGGCCATGTACGTACCAGGGGAACGACTGTCGAACATTCATGACTGGCGTGGCCCTGTACGTGCAGCATTTTTGATATAATTACTGCAAGGGCCCCTTTTAATGCCATGGACCATTTCTAGCAGTTTATAAATAAATTTCATACATCATAATAATGTAATATGATCGCATTAATAACATTACTTGGGAACCATCATATCAACTGCCAAGAATATTACAAATTGCTTACACACTTCAACCCATACGATGATTTCTACCAAATGAAAAAACAAATGAATGTTCAACTTCATCCCTCGACGTATACAACCATTTTCATCGGCGAAAACTATATAGTAAATGACAAACTATACCAATCTCAATCTACAATATTTGGTAGCCAGCATTCAGCATGTCACCAGAGGTAGCGACTCAAGTGCTACTTGTCATAACAAATTAGTACTGTAACTTAGGAAAAAGATGAGGATGTGAGCTATTAGGGGGACAAAAACTCAGCTAAACCTCGTGCTGTTCCTCCTTCCCCACCAACTTTTTCTCGCCTTGTTAGCCGACCCTTCTTCATTTCCGAGCTTGTGGAGTATCACCTTTGTTTCCCTCAGTCTCGAACCATAGTCTTTTTTCCAAGCTTCAAACATCTGTCTCAATCTTCGAAGCTCTTGATCCGGATCCAAGTTTGCATCGACCTGACCTGATTTTGCTTCAACCAAGAACTTGGCATCATCGCCAAATATTTGACTCCTCTGTTCGAACTCTTCAGCCAATCGACTAATGACACTTAGACCAGCATTCATTCGTCTCACTCCACTGCTCTCTTGAGCCCTAAAGTTGCTCCCTCTATCATAGCTCGACTCACTGTCCTCGATTGCATTGGTTGATGCGTCAGAATTTCTACGTGAATCATCAAAAGCCAGACTTCTCT
>CAIGRP010017282.1:0-25768 GCA_903798385.1 Fraxinus cuspidata
TTTTACCCACACATTCTCCCAAAAAACCACTTTTCAAATAATAACTTTCAAACAAGCACTTGACAAATAATTACATCCCTTGACTTGAACTAATCTAACAGTCTAGATCTATTTTATTAAAACCTAAAATCTCTTACAGACATCCAAACACATCAAATCCCTATAAATCATATTAACAATACAATTTATTTTTTTCAAGAAACAATTACACACTCATATGAGTCAGACAATAAAAATGTTTGACAAGAAAAAGGAAATTGTACTCACGATGAACCATCCAAACTCGAAAGCACATCTCCAGATTCCTTCTTTTCAGCTTTTTTTCCTTATATACAGAAATCAAGACAAAACAAACCAGTAAGCCATGTTTCAAACACTATTTACTCCAAGATATGATACAAAGTTCAGCACATTTGAAAACATAGATGATAATTAGAGTAACATCTACTACTTACAGACATTAAAATGCAATATGTTTACCTACCATCAGATGAAGAATCTGGAAGATACTTGGCAAGTCGATATTTCTGTTTAAATTAAAAAAGCAGCGTAAGCCACCAAGCACAGAAACAAACACAAGAAAAGACATTTTGAAAGGAATATCATGGCATATATACCTGTAAATGGCTTTTTACATGGTAAATAGTTAGCCCTCGAACGCCCATAACTCTGAGAACACCTTTTGGAGTAGCTCCTGAAATAGGGAAATAGAAATATAGATATAATCTATGTCAATGAGTGAATGAAGAGTGGCTATGTCAATGAGTGAATCAAGAGTGGTCTAGAAGTTCCCCACCACAGAAATCTGCAAACATGATACTCCAGAATGTCTGTTATAAGCTAAGTCTTCTAAAAAGTTATCGATAAAATTCAACATTTTCTGATAACTGAATGCAGATAATACGAAGACTGTATTTCCCACAAACAAGTGATACAGACAAGACACGACACGACGTGGACACGGACACGGACACTCCGGGATTTTCAATAAATAAGGGCATGGACACATCGTATTAAATTATTTGAAATTGTACATTTATACATTATATCTTTATTTTCTTAATTTAATAAACTCAATACTTATTTTACATTTGATTTTAATTGGTGAAATCTTTTAAATCGTACAAACACTATTTATTATATCAAAATAACTATAAGTTAACTATAAATTACTTGTGTCAAGAGAAAAAAATGCATATAGCAGAGGTGTAAAACATGTTGTGGAATGTCCGAGAAGTGTTGGTGTTAGACTAACATATGTCGGACATCGAAGTTTGTATGAGATCGAGAGTTCGCGTCAAGTAGCCTTTTTGCCATTGGCTTTTGATTACATCTAATTCAATGTTTAGCGCATACGTGGTAATGTGACATGGACATGGGATGGCGGATTAGATTTAGGTGAAACAAACTTTTGCTTATTTTTCTTTAGTGTATCTTTAGATTCCATCTATACTAGTTGTGTTTGAAAAGTCTACTAAGCCATGAGAGAATAAGTAATGCACCCACCACCCTTTATGAGAAAAGCCTTTCTCTAGAAGTTTCATTGTTGAATCCAATTCGACACCATTTTGTGCAGTAAAATTCATCGCCAGCAATTAAGAACATTAACCCAGCATAATTTTCCTTCAGCCAAAATATCTTACTTAAGTAGTCATAATGAGCAGATCAACCTACATTTTGGGTGGCCCAAGTCTTCATGAACATTTAACCATAGTAGAAGAACTTAACATGGATAAAATTGACCATAGGCAAGTGACAAGTGATATCATGCAAAGAGCAAATCTAATTGTGTGATCTTTATTTTCCATGGTTCGTGGACTTTGTGCAAATTGCATTTTCTAATGAGATTCGTCCATTTAGCAATAGGAGTTTGCAAAAATTAGCCTACATATTTTAGAACAGTCAAGTAAGGTACCATTCCCAAAGTGAAATAAGTCTTATCACCAAAAAGACCCTGTAAGGCCTGTGTGGATATTTTGACTAGCAAATGAAGGTAAAGGAAATAGAAATCGTACAATTTGTGCATATACTCAAAGTACAGAGAATAAGCATTCTTCTATGTTTCCCTTTTCTGGAATAGTGATGAAACACAACCTCTTTCGACACCATGAATGCAACTTTGAATAAAGTAACACCTCTCCTAAAAAAATCTCTCTGAAAATAACACTGTTACTCTGTTTTTTCTTTTTCTGTGTCATCAATCAGTCCTGTGGTGTTTTTTTTGTTATATGTGTGTGTATTCTATCATTTGCTATAAGTGTATAATCCATGAATTTTATTTTCCAAGGGGCGGTAGTGCGTTGCAAGGGCAGAGGGCAATTGAAAGTGAAACAACTTACTATCCGGCCCACCAAGCTGCGCTACAGCATCAACAAAACGTTCATGAAGCTCATGTGTCCAGCGAAGCCGCTGCTGCTTAGAAGCCAGACTAGGATTGTTGTTGACGTCATTACCTCCATTGCTAGGATCCATGGTGGTGGCACCACAGTCTGACGACTGACTGCAAACCACTGGAATGCTATGAACCAAGCTTGAACCGGGAACGCCTTCCGGTTTGAACATAATTCATGAATCTATGGCGATAAATAATAATTACAGATATTAAAAAGATACTACAACAGGAATGCAACAAATCATGCAAAACAGCCGAAGCGTACATGCTTTCCACATAAATATGCTGATACAAGGCCAGGAATGACAAAGTGCACATTTAGGAGGACACTCCCCATCACTATTTTTTACATTGTTGGCTAGAAACAATTCACAAAATAATATAGACAGGTAACATTATGCGTGGGATGGTATAATGTAATTTTCCCCTAGTTCCTGAAAGGCCTAATCAAGCTTGGTTTTATAGAGCTGCACCACAGTTTTTAGAGTAGTACAACTAACAATATCGTATGAATTAGTTGAACATAAAACAGTCAAATATTTTCGGTACATAAGCATCATGGAGATAATGCATTAAGACTACATATTGCTCATAAAAAAAATATCAAAAGGAGATGGAAATGATCATAAATTGCACTCATCCAAATGAAAATAACAACACTGACATCACTAAATAGTGCACATTTAGATCATAACAACCACATAAAACCTTTTAACTTAAAAGACAAAATTATTGTACGGGTCCAAAGTTTCTGGAAAGCCACATAAATGTAAGTTGACTCGAAATGACAAAAAACATTAAGGGGGGAACATCAATTGTAAGATAAGAACATATGTACTCCTCAAAAAACAAAATTAAGAAAAATTAAATTCATCAAATTAGGGTTACAAAGCTACAAATTGAGCATTTCTACTTTTCCCGACAAGAAAATTCTGCAGAACCCTTCAAAATTCATGTTCTTTAACAGTTGGCCAATTTCCAAAAAAAGTGGGTAGAAACAGAAACAATAAAAAGCGAAGAAAAATGAAAAAAAAAAAAAATCATACCTAGATAGATCTCTGACATTCCAGTCATATTTCTCCAAATATGTATCATACTTTTAATTTCGATTGCAGCACACAAACTGCTCAGTGAAAATATCAAAATTATTTAATAAAAAATAGCTCTATATTTGATACATACATATATACTCGTAGATGTTAGGTTGGTTATGGTGAATAAATGTATTTGTTTATTGGGTTCGGGTTTTGCTCCGTGTACATAAAGTGGGCCCTTATTGTGAGGGGAGGTACAAATAGAAAAATCTTTGTTTATTTTTAAGAAAGTATTTATTTATCTAATCTAATCATCATTTTTGTATGCGAATCTTGTTTGGAGGCACGATAAAAACATGGGTAATGCTACATGTACACCGGGGTGTCAAACATGGGTAATGCTACATGTACACCGGGGTTGACACCCCGGTGTACATCCCCTTCACAATAGGGGGTCCACGAATTTTTTATTGGATGTGGGCCCCCCTATTGTGAGGGGAGTGTACCCCGATGTACAAATAACATTTTTCTAAAAACACCAGCTTGACTTGAATTTCACCCTTCTCTTTAATTCTCACCATTTTTAATCATATATTCAAGTAATAAAATACTTTATAAGTAAGTTCAATCTTTTTCTTTCAAAAAAATCACTATGCAAAATATCATTTTCTCAATAATGTCCATCAACAAAATTTATTTGTATGTAAATTTAAAATTTTTGGTTTAAGCCTCAATATCTGAAACCTTTTTTTTTTTTTGCCTTTCAATGAAATAATTTGTACGTAAATATAAAACTTTTTCATACTTTTTAATCGCACGTTCTCAAGAAATCACTACTACGAAATTCATTTTTTTTGTGAAAAATGAGACTCAAACAAGGGTTAAATATTGTTGAGGATTTTAGCAATTTTGTATATTTAAAGTCAATTAAGTTTTGGTCATCAATCCTCGAATATTTGTAGAATTGATGAATTGGTCTTCAAGCTCATTTGACATGACTTTTGAAAAGTTAAATGAGCTTTTGAGATTCAAAAGCTATTTTTGAACTCTTTTTTATTAGCTTTATGAAAATGCTTCTAATAGTTAGAAGAGATTTTAGAAGAATTTAGTTCAATATGACTTTCCTCAAAAGCACTTTTGAAGTAAAAAATGCTTTTAAAAATTTATTTTCTGACAAAATTAATATAACTTCCTTCAACAATTCTTTTACAGAAATCAAAAACAATTATAAATGTTATGCCAGATGGGCTTTTCATTTATTACGTCAAAAGCTAAAAGAGTTTGAATTTAACTTCATTTATGACATAGAAAATTGCAACTATTGGTAACGCCAAAATGAAAGGAACGTGACGAGGACCGGCCGGGGAATCTTTTAGGGAATATTCCGGGACTTTGTAAACTTCTTTGATTGTGATTGGTCACGTATCTTTTATTTCGTTTTTCTCGATAATTTTTCGTGAATGGCTACGCATTTCTATTTTTCGGTCGAACCGACGCTAGGACATGGGATATAATTAATTAATATTCTTAACAATTAATTATTATTTTATTTTTGGGTGTGTTGGGGGGGGTATTGGGTATTTTTGTATGAATTTTTCTATGTGTATATAGCAATGTATACAAAGGTGTCCATAATGAATAAATGACACCCCTTATTGGGGGAGGGGGTGGGGGGCACCGGGGCCATAGCAAAATCCTTTTTGCATTGCACGTCTTAGCTAAAGCATTGGACCGTTTAAAGATAATAATTACTATTTACTGCATTGTTGACACGCAGGTACACTTGATCAAATTTTATTTACAATTTGAAAGCAACTTGACACGATTTGACACAATTCAATTCGATCCACCACACGTGCTAACTTGTGCTTGCTTCAATTAATATGGTGTTTGGTAGGGATTAAAATTAGATTTTTAGTAGATTGTGATAGAAGTTTTTGAAATGTGTAGTTGAAAAGTTGTGGGACCCATGAAAAATGTGATTAATATTGATTGTTTGACTTTGACTTAGATTAAAATTTGATTTTAATCTATACCAAACATGGCCTAATTTTTTCCTTTTTTTTTGGGTAACGCAATGAAATCACAAGTTTATAAATGATGAATTTCAAAAAACTCATTTTGTCAATATGTTTGATGAAAGAAATATGCAGTTGTAAACGTCATCCACCTTTATTTGTCATCCACTTTTATTTGGGCTTGCAAACGATACATGATATTTATGCAAAATTAAAATTGTACACAAATTAAAATGAAATAAATACAATTTAATTGTACATTTTTGAGAAATGAAATGTACTTACCTTCTTAACTTGTAATTGCAATGCATAAAAGCTGATGGAAGGTCACCTTCTTAAAGTCATTGACGTAAACAAGTGTCTCTATTCGATTTGTAATATCGTTATGTATTAAATTTTGGAGATCTGATAAATATATTATGGTCCATACTGAACAATAGCGAGTGCTCATATAATCGTGCATTCCAACTCATGACATGTATGAACTCATAAAAAAAATTAAATATGTATACTTCGAATCGAAGTATGACTTATATAATTCTATTTCATACCAAGAACATATTTGTTTCAAGGATAATGTTTTATTTTGGTTTTCAAGTAACTCCAAGCAATGTCCGGTTACACATAACTTGAGACATGGATCAAACATTGCAGCTAAAAATTAAAATCATTGGAAACTATGGGAAATATATTTGAATTTGTTTTCCATCATGACATAAACATAAAGTACACACAGTCCAATCATTATCATTCAAAAAAAAACAAGAAGAAGTTCATTTTCCATTTGATGAAAAAAAATGTAGTTTTCTTAATTTTATACGAATCTTTCGTCCTAACTATATAGTTGAAAATCTACGTGTAACCAATAAAATTGAACTCTATCAATAATGTTTTCTCGAACATGAGGAAGATACCAGTGAAACAGACTTTTACGTTTCCATATTTCCCATTTTGCTTTCCCTATTTTATCTAAGTGACCATCCATTAACTGTTCAATAGATTGTATCACTAACCATAAATACTGAACATTACAATTATATTCATAAACTAATTGTAGCATATACGATGTACCATAAAATATTGTTGTTTACCATGCAATGAGTACAAGACATGTTAGTTTTTTAAGAATTAGATTATACTCCTTTTAATTATGTGCAATAACTTGTGCAACGTGACTATGAAGTTTATCTAACACAACGTGTTTAACATGAAAAAAAATTCTTTTTAAGAGCCAAATCATCATCATCATCAAGACATAATGCTACTAAATAAACATACAGATTACACGAAAGAGAATAAATAGAATCGAAGATCAAATAAATTATACCTTCGTAGTTTAGAAAGAATAGCTTTAACTCTTTTTTCGGTAAGGCAACTTGCCTTTTTTTATCGGATCTTTGAAAAATTTCCAAGAAACTATAACTACTTTCATTAGATAAAAATATTGATGAGCTAGACATTATGTAAATTACGTAAATGCACAAGAAAATAAAGAAACTACAGAGTTAAGAGAGTGACAAAAGTTGTATGATAGTTACAGAAATCTGAAAGCTATTTAGAAAACCTAAATCCTCAAACCCTCTACTTTATAGGCAAAAATTGATGAAAAATAAAATAAAAAAATTCAAATTTTGAATCTCAGGCAACAACTGTTCGTGCTTGAATTATTTAAGTAATTAGACCGTCGTTGTCATCCATTGCTGCTGAAGCAACAATAGTATACGAGACGAGTTGAAATGAAATGGCCAATCTATATTTGGTTCGCGGAAGGTTTTATGTGGGACTAAACATTAGTTAGCAGATGAGCGACTCACATGAGAATAACCTAGTTCAACTCATCCTACAACTTGCGTCAAGAACGTTGAAAACCGTGTTGGCTCGTCAGTTGAAGTGAGCTAACGGGCGACTTGCCCCTTTGACATCCATAAGTTGGTTTGGTCAATGGATCATAGTTAAAAGAGTTGGGTATCAATGTTGGGAAGTAATGAATAATCAAATGATTCGATAACCTTCTTCAAAAAAAGATTATTAGAATTGTGAGTTAATTATCCCAATGGTCATCGAATTTATGTTCATATCTTTGATTGCTCACTGAAATTTAAGATGTCGAGTTTTGACCATTAAACTTATCTAAACGTTGAACATTCATTGGCATAACATCCATTTCAAACCTTTAAAGGAATTAATGACGTGTCTAACAGAGTGCATATGTTGTGTCCCGTCACGCCGTTAACAAATTGCCACGTCTTCGATTGTTCATTGAATTTTAAGATGGCGAATTTTGGCCATTAAACCTATAAAAATATGTCGATTTGTTATTCTTTTAAAAAATGTGTACTGCAAGAAATTATTACTCAATTACACAATAGGTAAACATAATTTTAATATTTTTTTTAATAAAAAAAATCAATCTATTTTTATCATTCGAAAATACACAATCAATTTAATTAAATTTATTATTTGTTTCGTTTCAAAATCCATATAATTAAATTTATTGTTCGTTTCATTACAAAAATCCTAATTTTAATTAATTGTCTATTTCGTTGCAAAATCTATTTAATTAAATTATTGTGTGGTTTGTTGCAAAATTTTAATTTTATTTTATCAACGAAACACACAATAAATTTGAATTTTTCAAGCCATGAAAATAACTTAAGATTATACAAAAACGTGTTAAAATTAAATTTAACTATTATGTAATTGAATAATCATTTTTCGTGGGATCAACAAACTGAAACTCACTGGTTCACTTTTTTACTTTTACGTGACCCGTGCTGAGACATTTTTTTAATGAATGGGCCACACCACTTTTATAAGTTTAGTGGTCGAAATTCGACTACCTCAAATTTTAGTAAGCAATCGAATATATTTTTCAAAGTTTAGTGAATAATCGAAGTCATTTTTTAAAATTTAGTGAGCAATCAAAGACATGACAATTTATTAACAACGTGACGAAGCGTCACACGTGCTCCATTAACCAAGTCTTTAATTCCGTCAAAGGTTTAAAATGGATTTTATGTCATGAATAACGTCCAACGTTTGAATAAGTTTTTGACCCGGACGAGCCGATCCCATTAATAATAATAATTCTGAAAACAGCAACGGTTGCATATAAGAAGAAAAAAATAAAAAAAATTAAACAAAATGTGCAGGCAGCTATAAAATATTCTGCATACGATGATTGTAGTTGGTCCCAAGTCTGGATAAAGAATGAAAGTTTTAACTTTTATTTATAGTACGTATAAATTGTACAAATTTTAAATTTTTTAAGAAAAAAATTTAGATTTGACAAGAAAAAAATCGAGTCGACTCGACCCGCTAATGCTCGAATTGAAAGCTCAAGTCAAACCTCAATTTTTTGGCCAAACTTTTGCTCAACTCAGTTTGGGCAGAAAAAGCTGGGAACCTTTTTTGCTCGAGCCGAGCCCAAACTTCGAGTTTCGATTTGTGGCTCGGCTCGGCTCGGCTCGGCTCGACTCGTTAACATGGCTAGTTTACACCAATGACTGACATTTCAAGACAACCGCGTTCACTGATTAGCCAAGTAAATATGATAGTATTCTACTACGGAATGTTCAAACACATAAGGTACCTATCCGGATGCAATAACATTCCGCTTAATCTCTCTGGTCTGTATAGTCTATTGTATTAATTTCCATTCATGTGAGAGATTATTGAAAAAATTAGTTTTAATTAATTGGTTTGACCAATTATTTTAGTGGGTTCCGTTAGTTGGACAAAATATTTATTTAGCCGAGCGTATTCTACTCCATTAGTAAATTAATGTAATGTATTTATTTTCTCAAAACTAATTCAGGGTGAATGAGAAATTGAGGTCATAAGATGACCATTCGAAATTGAAATAAATTGGGAATAAAAATTGGTGGGAAATCGAAAAATAAAAATCTCACATAGGAAAACTAGAAGAATAAAATCTGCTCTTTATTACTCAAATTTTGGACTTGGGTTTGGATTCAATGGGTACCAATATTTTTTGAGGGGGGGACCTACATGTAGGGATGTCAATATGGCTCGACTCGAAAAAAGCCCGAGTCAGGCCGACTTGTGGCTCGTGCCGAGCCCATTTGGGGGACGTCGGCCTGAGTCGGTCGTTTCGGCCTGTGAGCCTAAAAAAAAAGAAATTACAAAACTTTAAAAAAAAAAAAAAAAAGCTTATTGTTGCAGGCAGCTGTGACTGTTGCTTGCGCAGGTAGCTGTCAGTCATAGCTGCCAAGCAACGCAAACAACCACTTTTTTTTTTATTTAGATATAATTTTTTTGTATGTTAATATTTAATTATTATTTATAATACGTATAAATTGCACAAATTTTAAATTCTTTAAAAAAATTTTAGATTTGTCATGAATTAAAAAAAAAAGCTCGAACTTAAATTTTTTGGCCAAGTTTTTGCTCGGCTCGACTCGAGCAAAAAAAAAGCTCGAACAATTTTTACTCGAGTTGAGTCCGAGCAAAAAATTCCGGCTCGCGACTCGACTCGACCGTTGACACCCCTACCTATATGCTAGTAGGTTGAGCCAAAGTCCACACGCACGGACTGCCGCCGGCTGGCTCGGCACGACACGAGCACAGATCATGGGCTTGGGCCAAGTTAGTATATATTTGTTGGTAAAATAATATTTGAATTATATTATTTTATCATTATTTAAAATAATAATATATTTATTTATATTATTTGTTTTTTCCCGAATTTTCTATACGGAACACGTAGCACCTTTTAGAAATTGGCGGTTGACATTTGAACTACATGTCCTAACAAGTTGTGTCTGTTGAATATACAACTTTTCGACCGTTGTTTATTTTGAACACAACTTTTCGACTTATATATAAAGGTCTCCATACCTCAAATTTTATTCATTCCAAAATCTTTCCTGATTTTCTTTCTTGCAAATATAATCCTTCCATACTGCATTATTCCATATTATGTATTTCAGTTTCGAATATTATTTATGTACATTTTAGTCCTCCAGTTTTGGAGAGATAAAAAAATATTAGTAGGTTCGTCGGATCTTATAATTTGAAAGTGCTACTATTACAAGTCGAGATCGTTGTATATTGGGAGACGAGTGTCGAAAGACCGTCAGCACCAATGCGGTGCATTATCGTCTTAAGGAAAAGAGTCGAACTCTTATCTTGACCATTATCATTTTATTTCGTTCATTTTTGCAAGTCGGTATTCTGCTCAATTGTTTATTTATAAATTATTGCACGGTAAAATCATTATTTGCCAACATAGTGCACTTCTCCTGATCCTAGTCTAAGCCAGACGTTATTGGATCATGAAGAATTATAAAGGTGACTTTCAAATAACTGATCCGCTGGGAATTAAAGCATCCTTAATCACAGTAACAATACCACTCTTGATGAAGTACCCATCTGTCTCTCTTGCCGCCTCTTGCACGTCGTCCATGTTAATGATCTGTAAATTATTTATTAAGGTTAGAATAGTTTTTTCAACTTATTTTATTTAGACTATATATAGTCTCGTTGTATCTAGGTACAATCATCTTTTGTATTTCAATTGCATTGTGGAGAATTAATGAAACCCTAGCTTTTTCCATTTTCTTCTTTGTTTTTCTTTGAATTATTTAACACAATATTAAAAGAAGCACGGAAAGAGAGATTCCAGAGAAAATTCTTTCAGATAGTTCTGGGTCCAGGATAAGATCTACCTTGACATTCTCTCCAATTCGAACATTCTTGTCGATTATTGCTCTCTTGATGTGAGAATTCTTCCCAATACCAATCGGAATGCTACCTTTTGCAGCCAAGAGTCTTCTGTCTGCATCAGTCTGGTACAGGAGGAATTAACAGACTTAGTACTACAACGATAAAAGAATCCCGTAAACTGTTGATTCCACACGAGCAAGCATATATAACATGTTCTCACACATTAGAGATGCCAAGAAAAAGAACGGATTATTGGGAGTTAGTTACCTCATAATAGTCAGCTCCCATTAATAGAGTGTCTTCTATTATTGCACCCTCTGAGATGCAGGATCGCAGACCAATTACAGAATGGTGAATCTTACAGTTCTGCAAATTTTAAGAATGAGTCAATTGCATTAGCGAGAATCACTCTATTATCATCAAATAGTTATCCATTAGGAACAAATGGATCTTACCTTAATGACACACCCATCACCAATAACACTGTCAGTAACATCGGCATCAAGCATTTCCGAAGGTGGCAGGTACCGAGGTTGTGTATAGATTGGAGAGGAACGGTCATAGAAGCTACAGCACACAGGACAATCACATGTAAAACGTAAAAAAAGAAAAGAAACTTCGTAAATTTTGTCCCTTCTGATAAGAGATCAAGAAAACTGACCTGAAGTCTGGTATTGGCTTCTTAGTGATCCCTAAATTGGCATTATAGAAAGCCTCGATAGTACCAATGTCTTCCCAGTAGCCATCATACAAATAGGCTTGAACCTGATAAACACCAAAAACAGAAAAAGAAAAAGCAACTATGATTCATAAACATGGTTACAATATCTACCAGCAACTATAATAGAAATAGGGCTGAAACTTGTACAAATAGGGATATGAGTCCAACAAAACAGTGATTTCTTTAATATGACTTACCCTCATTCCAACTGAAGTAGCACCTGGAATAACTTCACTTCCGAAATCATTGGCTTCAGGGAATGTATCACTTAGCAAACGCAACATCGCATCCTTACTGAAAACATATATGCCCATACTTGCAATATATGGCTTTTCCTTTGCTCTCTCATCATCAAGACCTAAAATGGTGGTATCAACCTACGACGAAAATGAAAAAGAAATTACAAGACTGGATTCTCGACAATCAAAAAGCTACTGTGACAATACAGAAAGTAAACATTGCTGGTTTGGTTTCCGCTTAAATCACTCAATCCCAGATACAGAAGCAAATAAAGCACTGAAATATATATCTTGTGTTTGCAGTTTTACCTTCATTGCCTTCAATTGTTCTCCTTTTGGCTTCTCAACGAAATCTATAATCCTTCTTTCCTCATCAATCTTCATTAGACCAGATGCAGTGGCACGTTTCTCATCCATCGGTAGTGCAGCAACTGTTATATCAGCATCGGTTTCTCTGTGAGCTTGGACGAATTTCTCATAATCCATGCGGTACAAATGATCTCCAGCAAGAATGAGATATTCAAGAACATCACGTTCTTCAAAAAGCCATAGATACTGCCTTACAGCATCAGCCGTGCCCTAATATGTCCCAGAGTAAAACAGTCAAGTAGATGAATTTTTACATCTTGGAAGCTCATGTATCAAAAGTGAAAATGTTCTAGATTTATATGCCAACACACTCCACAAACAATAGATACAAAAACTTCCAGCTACATGAATTTCACTGAAGAACAACGCAACTAAAATTTCACTATAATCTTTGACAATCCAGAAAAATGGGTCTATCATGAACACCTTGACACTGTAACCTGGAAATGTCTCATCCAATTACCTGGAACCAGTTAGGGTTTTCTGGGCTTTGCTGGGGAGCTAGAACCTCAACAAACCCTCCATTCTTATACCCACCCATGTTACTTGCATAGGCCCGTGATAGGTGACGATTCAAAGATACAGAATTAAACTGAGTGAGGACATAGATCTTTGAAATGTTGCTATTCAAGCAATTGCTAACAGGAATGTCAATCAACCTATAATTTGCACCAAAAGGGACAGCTGGTTTTGCTCTTTTCTTGGTGAGAGGATAAAGCCGAGTCCCAGCTCCACCTCCAAGAATGATGCCCAGAACACTCTAAACGAACAACATCAACATAATCAGTTCGAACAAAGGTAAAAGAAATGTAAGACCTGTTCTTAGAAAACAGTACAAGCACATGCCAGTAATTATAATTTTGATAATGCACTCATTAAATGATTAAGTTAGCAGGGAAGGAAGCAATGTGATTATTATTACATATCTTCCACATTAGGAAGAGTGTGTAAAACCTTAGAAATTGTCGGGAGAAATAAAGGCATCTCAGTTGGAGATTTCATGTTCTCTAAAATTACCACACACAGATAAATTTTCTACTTCAGGGAATTCATTGTAGTGATGCCATCATACACATATTGAACTGAAAATTCAAAACCATAATCCAAAATCTGATGAGGATTCTCTTGAGAACCTCCGGTACAAACTGTATCTGGCCATTCATACAATTCTATTTCATTAAACACATAAATATAAATCAGAGTCACCAGCATCACAGGGGGGTCATTAGGGAGCAAACGCCTACCGAGTTTTTAATGTTTTTTTTTTTTAATTTTCTCCTTAACTCTAAATTTTGACACTATGTAAAGAAAAATATAATAATATAGCATTCATAAATATATATCAACCTCTGTGGCACCCTATTTATATATCCTAGATCTGCTGCAAACTATAACAATTAACTAAGCAGAACCTTTAAAGGATTCCTGTAATTTAATATCTTTAGTTGGTCATTTACTAATTCATTAAGATATAAAACGAATCAGAAGTACAGCACATGCATTTCAGGAACATCAACTCAAACTATTTAATATTACTCCCAAAACCCGTAAAGGAATTCAAGAGATAATCCTGAATAGTATTAAATCACACACACGAGGGCAGAGAGTGAGATAGTACAGTGCTGGCATCAGGATCGAGGCAATTTCGCGAAGAACTGGATTCAGAAACAGCTTTGGGAGAGACGACTCGAGTAACAGGCAATCTGCTGGTACCATTGCATCTGCGGGTGGTTTCTTTGAGATTGAAATCAATGGAACCACAAAACAGCTCCGATTTGGACGAAGCAATGGCGGGCTTGATCCCACCACAATGCAGTTTATTTTGCCCAGATAAACTCTTGAATCCAATAAGAGATGACGATGCGAACGCCGCCATTGGCATTCTTTAAGCCCACCTGCAAATAAACTACTGTAGTGCTTAGATTTTGTACTGAGTTGATGATTTGTACTGAAATGAATAATTAATATTATTTCTGAGTACTTGGGGCATGAGAATCTGTGTTGAAGAATGAATTGAAGGAAGATCTTTTGATAACGACAGAGCTATCGGGTGATACGATGTAGAAAAACAAGTTCAATGACAAGTTTTGTGATACACATACATGTGACAAATTTTCATTTGCATTTAAACAAAAAAGCTTTTGCTTGTCATTGAGCCCGTTGAAACAACATTATTCTTTTTTCCTTTTTCTTATTTATTTATGTCTCCCAAGTATATTCTTTTCGTTTCTTGCCAAGTCATCAGTCCACGTGGATTATTTTCCTTCAAACTATGATTTTTCTCATTTATGATTCTTCTGCTATTTTTGAAATAAACAAATAGTGAGGAAAATGAATTTTTTTTAGAGTAAAATACAAGGTCGATCAAAGACTGTAATCGAGTAACGTTATATAATATCTAGTTTCACAAGTATTTAACAACACTCCAGGTGATAACACACACGTGACATTAATTGAAAAATCCATTTAAACGCGATGAGATATGGTTTATTTAAATGCGATGTGATATCATTATTCATAACAATAAGATGGACGATTCCTTTTTTTTTTTAATAGGCTTCATTATACATTCTGTTGACTAGTTCTTAATTTCAACTCTCATGTTTTATTAATTTTAATAAGAATAATGTTAAATGTACACTCAAAATTTGACATTATTTTTTATACTCCATTATGTTCAAAAAAAATTATTGGTGAGAAAAGCGTGTATTTTTTTTAAAAGATGTCCAAAGTAATGTTGCCATGTGACATGATATGAAGAATGATGTAAAAAATAGTATACATGTAGCATGATTATCAGTGGACAATGAGGCTAATATAAAAGTACTAACATAATTCGATTTATTGGTGTACTTGCCGATCTTATCACTAACAACCTACTTATCTTGTTACTGAAGCACCAGAAGAAGAAAAAAAATTAGTTTATGCGAATGAGATTAGGTAGCTATTGTGTGTCAAGAATTTTATGAACTTAATTGTGATCAACATCTTGATTCTTGTCGAGTGTTGATTCATTTTCTTGAATATGAGCGAGAAAATCGAATGTTGTCGAGAAGTAAATTTTCTCTAACTTTCAAACTCATCGGTTATTATCGACTTAAATGGATTTGCCAATAGTCAAAAGACTCTCGTGTCATTGGACGGAGTCACAATTTTCCATCCAATGAAGGTAAATTTTAAGTAAGAATTTTTTTCATCAACGACAAGACATACTAACTAATGGAAAATTGAAAATAAGAATTCGATGAAAAAATTTAAAGAAATAATTGTTACAACGTAGAAAGATTGAGAAATTTAATTGCAATTAAAATGTGGTGTATCAAATAAAAATTGTGGTGACAATATAACCACCATTGTTTAAATAGTTAAAAAGTTTCTAAGTTAAGAAAATTACTAATTTAACCTCATATTCTAAGAATTTTTAACTACAAAAGTTAAAGTGGGGCATATTTAAAAAATCACAAATAAATAATTTTATTTTGTGGGTTGGGGGAAATTAAGGGGCAAGGTGGGATGCCGTATCCGCCAGTAAAAACGCGTGGAGTCAAAAGTCAAAACCATAAATAACTTTAAATAATTTCCAGTAATTTAGTTAATTTCCCAATCCATAATTACTGAAACGGAATTGCCAGCTTTTTATTTTTTTCCCCTCCAATTCCTTTCAAAAGTTTCAACTTATTATTAGTTACGTTCTCATTTTGCATTATCGGAAAAGATCGTTTATATGCATAATATTTTGATTTCTTCGTTTTTAGGGTATAAAAGGATAAATTTATTCACTTGAATGCCAAACTTATACTCGTGTAATTGGATTACATATATAACAACTCAGCAGTGTGAACTATACCATAATAATAAACAAGATTTTAGCCATTTCGATCCTTTCGACCTAACATGCTATACGTATACTCTCTCTCTCTCTATATATAATGCATATAAAACCAAAGACTCAACTCTCATTTTTTTCCCAGGCTAGCATTTTCATTTTTCAGCTCATTCTTTGATCTGAAAAAAAAATTGAAAATGACCATTTATAGTTCTTTGTGGCTCTCCATTTTCTTCATTTGTTGTTTAACTTTCATGTTCTTGTGTCCCACTTCGGCCACTCCTGATGTAAATTCTTCTGAACTGGCCACCCAAGTGTGCAAAAACACTACAAATTTCAGTTTCTGCGAGGCTGCAGTTTACTCCGATCCACGGGCCCCGAAAGCCGATCGATATCTTCTTTCGTATATAGTATTCGGGCTGGCATATAAAAATGCGACAAATACCCGCGATTACATTGACATTTCACTTAAGAACATGGAAGGGCACGCCAAGCCTGAGATTATGGAGGCTATGAAGAAATGCCAGGGAGATTATAAGGAAGCTCTTCAGGCACTTTCTGAAGCAATTAGTGATTTGGATTCAGAAACTTTCGATGGATTGGATACACTGGCGATGGATGTTGAGAATTTGGCACGCGATTGCGAAGCTGGTTTCGATGGAAAATCTCTAATATCAGAGAAGAATCAAAACCTGATAAAGCTTTCGAACATCTGCTACGTAGTCTCTAAACTTTATACGGTTTCTGAATGAATGTTTGTGAAGGACTAGACAATAGAATGGATAATTCGTGGAATCATTTTGTTTCATGGTGCTTATAATAATCTTCTGTTTCGTTTGTTTATTCACAAGCATTGATTTGCAATCGTACCTGCCCCGTTTAGTCCTTAATAAAAATTTATTGGGTAATTAAACTCAACTTTTTATTAGTACATATGATCAATATGTTGTATGGTTTTTGACATTTTTGTTTTTGTTTTTTTAATCACAAATTTGCGAGGCATGTGCCCCTACTTTCCCATTACACATTTCGGTCTAAGTGATCACATTTGATACTAATATCAAAGGGTTTTATTATATGTACATCATACACTCCGGTGTATAGCCCCCTCACAATAGGGAGGTCCACGATTATTTTATTGTACAAATATCAAAACCCAAAATCAAAAGTAAACATGGGATGTCGAGTGAGATAGAAACGAGGGAAGATAAATTGATGGGTTGTGATGCTGTATAAAATTGCTCAGTCCATTGGGTTATGATGAAATTGGGCTAAGCCCACTTGCCGGAATTAAATGGCCATTGCGTGATAACTCAAAATTGGAATAGGCCCAAACATGAGCCCAATTGTGGATGATACGTGTGCTACTTTGGACCGTTGATCAATTACTGAGATCCACAGTGATGAATGTTGGTTTTTAAAAGAACTGAGTAGTTGTCCTAATCAATTTTTCATCTGGTTTTTTGCGAGTAGCTTTTAGGGTTTTCTCTCTATGTGTCTTCTCTCATTATCTTTCTCGTCTACTGAGTATAGTCCTAAAAATTCTGGTTTAGGTGTAAATCTAGGTGATTAGAGTCTTTGTGATTCTTCATTTAAGGGTTTCGAGTAGAGATCAATTGATTGATCTTGTGTCCATTGTAGTATCTGCGTTTATACATTCATTTTTTAGGACTTCGATTTTGTGGTTGTTTCGTTTTGTACAGAAGGGTACAATGTATTTTATGACCCAAAACTTTATCAATCCCTGATGTTGATGATCTTTGAGTGATCGTTTCTGTTCTTGAGTATTTTGTTTTCGTTTCGAGTTTTATCAATGGTATCAGAGCATTTTGGGTGGCTTGGTGTTCTTTCGATCGTGATCTGTTTGTGGAAAATTAATTTTCAGAATCAGATCTAATGTTTGGTGGAAAACCTAGGTCCTAAAGCTGACCGATCTTGGTGGGTGTTACTCGAAGCTGTTGGTTAAACTTTTATAACCTTAACTCTTCTTTTATTTATCCTTCATATTGCACTTTCTCGTGTTCCCTTCTTGTTTCACGTGTTTTATAATTGTGCATTGACCTGGGGTCTTGAACCTTATGGAATCCGAGTGAATTCAAACACATAGGAATGGGAGGAATTCCCTTCTATATGCATGAACATCACTTTTATCGCTGTGATTATTAGTCATTCGAATTGTTTGAAATTTCATATTTGTTTTTTGTATGACACTATGTATTGTGTAACATTTTATTTTTCTAGAATATCTGCTCTTTGCTGTTGAACATTGATTTCAAAATTTTTCTTGTGTTTATTAAAAACTTCAATTGACAACTACCGCATTTGAACTTGAAGTTTTTTATTGAAAAATGGATTTCCCCATTTGGCAGCAAAAAAATGAGGAGAGTCCTTGTTTAATAGAAAGTTTCAAAGGCTATAACTGATGATTTTCCTGTTACTATGACTACTGATCAAAGAACTGAGTCTGATGAACTTACCTATACTTCTATCATTCTCCATTTGTTTGATCAAGTATTGAGAGAAGTAGGAAAACTTGACAATGCTAAAACTTTGTGATACAAATTAGAAGAACTTTATTTGGTTAAGTCAATACCTAATAAACTTTTCCTTCTAGAGATTTTTTTAGCTTTAAGATTGATATGTCTAGAGCCTTAGATGATGATCTTGACACTTTTAACAAGTTAGTACAAGATATCACTAATGCTGGTGACAAAGTTTCTGATAAGTACAAAGTTGTTATTATTTATAATGCCATACTTGAGGCATATAAAGATGTCAAGTCTGCCATTAAATATGACAGAGATGCATTGACTCTGAAATTGTTATAATTTCTTTAAAGAGTAAAGAATTAGAACTTAAAGCCGATAGAATTGGGAATGAATTAGAGAGTTTGTTCGTGAGAGGTATGTCTATTACAAGGCAAGGGAATAGTCGGGGCAGTTAGAATCATCAAGGGAATAATACTTCTAAGAAGAAAGGGAAATGGATGTTTAGATCAAAATCTAGAAATGGAAATATAAAGTGTTATGGTGTGGAAAAACTAGACATTATATAAAACTCTGCTACAAGAAAAAGAATGAGCAGAGAGAGATGAAAGTAGAATAGGGGAATGTTGTTAAACCCTTAGATGATAGAACTGTAGATCTTTATGTTGTGACAAAATCCATTATGAAATTGAATACTACAAATTATGTAGATAATATGATCAAAATTATGAATGGATTCTGGATTCATGGTGCACTTTCCATATGACCTCTAGAAGACCTTGGTTAGAAGACTATAAGGATCTTGATGGATGAGAGGTAGTTATGGGCAATAATGTTGCCTATAGAATTAAAAGAATTAGTAGTGTGACTTTGAAATTTGAAAATGGACAGACCTCTACTTTAGAAAGGATAAGGTATGTCCCAAATTTAGTAGAAATTTAATTTCAATAAGTAATCTAGATGACATAGGCCTGCAAGGCAGGATTTTAAATGGTTCTTTGAGGTACCAAAAGAAATGGTATATATTTCACTAGAGCCAGTGTTGTTTCGAGTCACGCTATTGAGTCTTCTAGTGATGAGAGATTGATGCCACCTTAAAATGACATAACATACTGGCACATGTTAGTAAAAAAGACCTGCATATTTTAAATAAGAAGGGGACATTTGGTAAAGATATTATTTCTAAGGTTCCTTTCTGTGAGTACTGCACCTTAGGTAAGCAGCATATGCTTCATTTTAGTACTAGGAAGCATAAAACTGTATCTATTCTGAAATATATTCATTTTGACTTGTGGGGGCCCATCATCTATCATCATTCAAGGTGGAAATAGATATTTTTTTATCTCTAATTGATGATTTTTCAAGAAAATTTTGGATATACCTCCTGAAAAAAAAAAACTGATACTTTTGAAAAGTTTAAAACTTGGAAAACTTTAATTAAAAATCAAGTTGATAAAATGATCAAAATTTTGAGAACGGACAATAATCTAGAATTTTGTAATATTGAATTTGATCAACTTTATAAAGATAATAGAATCCTCGGGCATAAGACTGTTTCATATATCCCTCAGCAAAATGGTGTTGCTGAGAGGATGAATATGACCATTTTAGATAAGGTAAGATGCATGATGATTAGTTCAGAGGTTCCTAAAGTTCTTTGGGGGTGAGGTTGTTATGACAATTGCATATATTGTGAATATAACCCTACTAGTTTAGGAAAGACACCTAAGGAAGTATGGTCAAGAAGACTGCTTGATTATACTGTCTTGAAAAATTTTGGATGTGCTGCCTACTCTCACCAAAGTTTAGGAAAATTGGAGCTTAGGTCCCAGATTTCTGTGTATTCATGGGATACCCTGAAGGGGTGAAAGTGTACAAACTTTGGATTAGAGAAAATAAGGGTCTGTTCTCTTTGTCATTTTCAAGTCATTTTCTGTTTTCGATTTTCCAAAACAGTGAAAACGCGTTCTCTTTCCCATTTTCGAATACGCTTTTTCTAAAACAAGTTAAAAATTTATAAAGAAGATCCAAAATGACAAATTTGCTGTTTTTGGTGTTTTCAGTTATAATCAAGTCAAAATTTTCAAAATGCATTTTGGGTGTTTTCAAAAATAATTTTCAAAATGTCAAAAAGAATACATTTTCAACAATCTCAAAATGGACCCTCAAAACACAAAACTCAAAATGAATTCAAAATTCAAAACACAAAATTGAAACACAAATAGAACAGCACCTAAAGGATTCAAGATGATAATCAGTAGGAATGTGATAATTAATGAAGCTGAGATGTCTTGTTTGAGTGAAAGGATCTTAAGTAATGCCCCTGGGAGTGAGAAAGAAAATAGGATAGGCTGCAAGTGAGACTGGATTACTATCCTGAACTTATTAACGAGGAACATGCTGAAAATGAAATTGGTGGAGAAAGTGATGATATTTCAAATTCTCATGAACCTATTGAAGGCAGTGGTCATAAATTTGTGAGTAATTTGGATAATTCTTTGAGTGATTATTAACTTGACAGGGATAGGACTATAAGAGAGATTGGAGAACCTGTTAGAATGAGTGATTATCTATCCCTTGATGTCCTATCATATCAAGATTTGGCCTTTAAAGAGCCTAAATCTTATGAGGAAGCCCTAAGTTGTCAACTGTTAAAAGAATAGTTGCAGACTATGAAAGAAGAAATGAAGTCCATGTTGAAAAATTATACCTGGAAGTTATTTCCCAAGCCTGATAATAAGTTTTTAATAGACTGTAAGTTGATCTATATCATTAAGGAGAGAGATTCTTCTAAACAACCTCTTAGATTTAAAGTCAAAATTGTTGCTAAGGATTTTACCTAAAAACCTGGTATTGATTACAATGAAATATTCTCCCAAGTTCTTAAATATACTAAAATTAGAGTCATGGTTGCTTTGGTTGCTCAATATGACTTAGAACTTAAACAAATGAATGTTAAAATTGTCTTCTTACATGGTGACTTAGATGAGACAATCTATATGAATCAGCCACATGGTTTCATTAATAGAAAAAGACCTAATCATGTTTGTCTTTTAAAAAGGTCTTTGTATGGTCTTAAACAATCACCTAGGCAATGGTACAAGAGATTTGATAATTTTGTGTCATCTATTGGCTTTATAAGTTCTTTTGATCGTTGTCTTTATTTTAAAAAGAATGATAGTAATTATATGATTGTTTATCTTCTTTTGTATGTTGGTGATATGTTGTTGATAGGATAAAATATAAGTGATATTAAAAGAGTTTTAAGTGCTGAATTTGAATGAAAGACTTAGGTCATACTAGAAGAATTTTAGGAATTGACATTAAAGGAAATAGAACACAGCAATCTCTTTGTTTAACACAGTCTGATTATGTGAAAAACGTATTGTCCAAGTTTGTTATGCATGAATCCAAGTCTATTACTTTGCCTCTTGCTTGTTATTTTAAATTGAGTAAAGATCAATGTCTTCATGATGAATCTGATATCAAATACATACAAAAGGTTCCATATGCTAATGCTATTGGGTCTGCTATGTATACCATGGTGCGTACCAAACCTGATGTTGCTCGTGCTATAAGTATTTTGAGTAGATTTATGGAAAATCCTGGTCCTGAACATTGGACTGCCTTAAAATGGCTATTAAGATACTTAAAGGGATCAGTTGATTTAGGTTTTTATTTTAAATCTTGTAAAGAGTGAGTTATTTGATATGATATGTGGATTTTGATTATGGTGGTAATATAGATAACATGAAATCAACAACTGCTTATATGCTTACTTTGTGTGATACTTGCATAAGTTGGAAGCCTCAATTGCAGTTTATTGTTGTTTTATGGCTTAAAGGCTTCTTATGTGAATTAAATGAATTAGTTAATCCTATAGTAGTCTATTCTGATAGTCAGAGTCCATTCATTTATGTAAAAGCCTTGTTTTTCATGAAAAAACTAAACACATAGATGTTAGTATGCACTTTATTAGAGACATAATTCAAAAAGAGTCAATACTACTTGAAAAAATCCCAACACAGTTTAATCCTACGGATATGGAAAACAAGGTACTTTCTTCTTAACAAATTTAAATCATGCTTACAAATGTTAAGAATTGATACTGGGTAATCTTTGTGTTGGTGCAGGAATAAATCAACTTGGTGTTGATGATAATGAAGAATTGAAAGTGTTCTGAAGAGTTTATTTGCCAAACTTTGGTTATTATCATTGGCATCAAGGGGGAGATTTGATGGGTTGTGATGCTATATAAAATTGTTTAGTTCATTGGGCTATGATGAAATTGGGCTAAACCCAATGTCCGGAATTAATGGCCATTGTCAAATAACTCAAAATCGAAATAGGCCCAATCCCGAGCCCAACTATGGATGACATATGTACTGCTCTGGACCGATGATCAATTACTGAGATCCACGGTGATGAATGTTGGTATTTAAAGGAACTGAGTGGTTGCCCTAATCAGTTTTTCATCTGGTTTTCTGAGAGAAGCTTCTGGGGTTTTCTTTCAGTGTGTCTTCTCTCATTCTCTTTTTCGTCTACTGAGTGTAGTCCTAAAATTTCTTGTTTTGGGTGTAACTTTGGGTGACTAGAGTCTTTGTGATTCTTCTTTTAAGGGTTTCGAGTAGAGATCAGTTGGTTAATCTTGTGTCCATTGTGATAGCTGCATTTGTCCGTTCATTTTTTAGGGTTTAGTTTTGTGGTTGTTGCGTTTTGTACAGAAGGGTACAATGTATTTTCTGAGCCCAAAACTTCATCAATCCTGATGTTGATGATCTTTTAGTTCGTTTGTGTTCTTGAGTACTTTGTTTCCGTTTCGAGTTATATCATATACGATATGGAACAACCAAATTTCATAACACTAGTCAATGTAGATCCATTTTGAATTATTATTGCTACGCACTTTAGCATCATCTCGCAAGCTAGAACATGATTTCCATCTTTTACCCAATATTTGGCACAACGGTAAAAGAGAATGGTTAAATTATATAAAAAGTTCCCAAGCATGTTGAGCAAAGCTAAAATTAAAACTCAACATATTTTTTATTTGCACATTTTATATGACTCGCATCTACTATTCATTTATTATCAACAAATTTCAAAGGATCCACAACTTATAAGTACTACCAAACATACTCATCCGACTTCAAGGAAATGCTAACATCATTATTTCAAGAAATTAATGTCCATTTTGTTTCTAGCCTCCTCTTCTAATTTAACTTAGAAATCACCATTAAATTCCTAGTGCATCTCTACTTGGTGCAAACTTATCTTATTCTTTATTCCGGTTACTTAAAAAATTTGATCCGCTAGTAAGAGAAAAAGGCACGCTAGTTTTGAGAATTTTGAGGCCCTATACAATAAATTATTATGAAACCCTAATTTTTTTTTACAAGGGTAGAAATCTCTTTATCATCAACCACGATCGATTCAAACCCAATTTCTCTATAGCTTTTGAAAAATAAAATGAATCCTCTTAAATGGACTATAATAACGTTAATTTGAATATATTTGGTTTGTGGATATGTGCTTATTCTGATAACATTATTCTACACTTAACACCGAATGAACATCCCAAGTAGGAATTCAAAATTCTCAATCATTAAATTAAATAATTTATTTTTAACTTTCATAAAAATAAATTTATAAATTTAAAGAAACTTTATAAGCTTAGCGAAAAATTATATAACATTAGATAATAGTTTAATTCGTACGTCCATTTTATTCCTTAAACCAATGAGTTTGAAGTATTTGTTGGAGGAAATATTGTCAACCAAATAGTATGAAAAAATTGTGTACACGAGACATGTATCAAGCACTTCCTCTTCCGACTTACGTCCCCTTCCGACCACCAAACTCATCCTCATGAATGATGAAAGAAAGATTCATTGGATATGGAGGTTTTTGGCTTTTCATTTTTTAACGAAATTAAATACATAATGAGAAATAATTGTTTATGAAGTTATTTGACCTTTTGAAATGTATAAGATCATAATAAAATTGATTTAAAGGAAAAAGCACCTTATCTTTTTTAGTCTCATCTCTCGTTTTTGGTTTAAGCAATAAAAAAAATCATCAATCAAAGAGTGAAAATTTAAAAATAAATAAAAAATAGTAATAATATTCGTCATCATGATGTTACAATCAATTATCCCTAATGTTACAATTCATTATCCCTCACATTTCTATCCCACTTCCCCTTCTCTCTCATAAAAATTGAAATGTGTAATTTCATTATTTCACATAAATTATCACATTTTCAATATTTCATCATTATATTGATTAATAGCATTATTCAATATAAAATTCATTGGGCCTTTTATTTGGTCAGCTATATTGTCTAGCTGGTTGACTGGATTAAGTCCATTAAGGATCTAGGTCCTCAAGCGTTTTAGGCCTTTTATTAGTTCCACCTTGTGGTTTTGCCGTGCCTTTTTTAAAAGAACGGAGGACCCAATTCTAAAAAATAAAGGAAAATTTTAGTTGGACCATTTAATTTTTAGGCCCCTCAAATCTTGAGGCCCTCGTCTAGGTGGCCATAGGCTGGACAGAGCCTTCACACCACACGTGCAAATTTTTTGAATTTTCCAGTAAAAGAATGTCGTATCACATTCTTCCTTTGTGTGTGATCATGTGAGTGAGAAAAGGAGAGTTACATTAGCAGTGCAGTGGTTCTAGGGAAGGTGTCAAAAACACATATTTGTTTTTGTTAGAAATTAATTTAGTTGCAATGCAATAAAGTGCAGAAATAAAACTTATCGACTGATCGAGTCTCGTGATAGCACATCCTAAAGCGAAATTACCCGTCGATAACTGATGCGATCTCTGTGGACAATCACTTTCAAGATACAACGATCAAATAAACCAATTGTGCAGCAATCACAAATGATTTTCAGACTCTCAAGTGTACTCCAGAAATATGTAAAATTGAGTATAATATTTTTTACTGAATATGAAGATACAATTTCATGTTTTGTAGTAATTTTCTAATG
>CAIGRP010017289.1:0-13404 GCA_903798385.1 Fraxinus cuspidata
TTGAATTAACACACAAAAGATAAATTCGAAAATCAAACAAACTCCTTTCTATATGAAAGTGATAAGAGCTCGATGAATCATGCTTTGTCTCCGTGAGGCACGGAGGTACCGGGCGTGCCTCCGTGCCACAAGGAGAAACGACGGTGCCAAGAAGAAAATGACCCTTGAGCAAACAGTGGCGTACAAATTAGTCCGTGAATGGGTTTTCTTGGACCGGTGTAATGATAATAGCTTTAATTCAATGAGTCTTTTTTATTCAGTTTTAGATGATTTTGAGGTGCAATGGTACCAGCCAAAAGAGAAACTTATCTTTGAATTTCACTGTGCAAGAACATCTTTACTAACTTCACTTCCAAATATCATAGCAAATAGATGGTGAGCCTCAACCGAAGATAACTTTGTCCCCAAAGTTCCACTCTTGTCCTTGCATTTCTCCAAATTAACAATCTTACCTTTTCCCTCATCTCCAGAACCACTAATTTTCACTTCCTTCACACTCTCCACGCTCTTCAGAACAGATGCCGCAGAACATTTGATTGTTGCCATCATCTTTTCTGCTGCAGCGGCCATCAATTCTCGCTGCAATCGACGATTCTTTACTTCCGGTGACTCCTCCGATGTTTATCCGGAGTCATACCCTGGCTTGCTCCTCTTCGGCTCCGGACCCTCGTGCTGCTGCATGCTCATTCTCAACGCCATCTTCAAAAAATGGTATGTATATATATATTAACATATCAGAGCTGGATAAAGGAATACGACGTCGTTTTGGTTGACGATAGGAGAATTAAACGTGTGTAAAAAAAAAGTGGCTCTTTTATATAGTTAGGATTAAGAAAAGGAAAAATATCAAGATGAACACTAACCGACACACAATTATTTATTAAGGGCTAGTTTGATTTAAATAAAAATCATAGTTTAAATAGATTTTGATAGTAATTTTTGAAATATTTAATTAAAAATTTGATAAAATATGTAGGACTTATGAAATATATGATTAAAAATAAATTTTAGAAAAAATGAATTTTGAAAAATAGAACCAAACGGGAACTAAATATAAAACATACATATAGAATTTAATTGAACTGGAAAATGAACCTCAGGATCTCAATAAAACTCTATAAAATAAAGTAGTCACATGCAAGATATCATCACGTGCTTTTGAAATAAAGAGTGTCTTGTACATTACCTGAACATCGTCGTATTTAGCACATGTATGAGCCACATTTTTTGCTAAGAATACATTTTGGAGTAGTAGAGTAATGGAGAATATATAGTTAAAAAATAAGAAAAAAATTTAGTTCGCGCGTAATATTATTTATTGAAAAAATGTATAATTAAAAAGAAGAGCGAGAAATATGTTTTTTTTTTTAAATAATTAGATATTCTCGTGCCTAAATCATTGCAATCTTTTTCTTTTGACTATGAACAATTACATAAGAAAGCATATATCAAGGGTTTGTTTGAGCCCCCTTTTTTTTCAAAAAATGCAATTTACAATAGTATCATGATGGTGAATTTGTGGTTAAAAAATAAGAAATTTTTTTAAATTTGCGTGTAATATTATTTTATTGAAGAAATCATGTCAAATCACTGTTCAAGAATATATTTTGTGAGGAAAAAATGGGATTCAAACAAGGGCCAAATACCCTCCAAGTTAGTGCAATTTTTTAAAGATGAGAGTGTTTGTGGGAAGATATTGTCTTTATCCCATTTGTAAGATCCAAATTTAACTAAAAAGAAAAATACATTTCTTAAACGAATATTTAAGAACTTACCTATTTTTAGTTTTCAGTTTTACAAACCACTGAAAATGTATTTGATCTCATTTTTCTGAAAAATGTATTTTCAAAAATAAGAATAAAATTATAACATAGAACTCAAAAAATATTTTTGACATTTTTAGTGTTTTCAATGAAAATTTTGTGAAAAAGTGTTTTAATGAAAATTTATTTAAATAAAATATTAGGATCCTTTTTGATAGTCATTATTTGGCAAAAGTAAAATTTCGAATAGGGAATTTTTTTTATAATGTGTGGTTAAAAAGTAGTGTAAAGTTTTGAATTTGCATGCAAAAGATTTTATTGTGTGAATGTGTGGTTGATAAATAAATATGTAAAATAAAGAGTTTTGAAATAATGGTTATTAAATAGGGGCAAAATTTTTATTTTAAAAAATTAAAGTTCAAAAAATAAAATTGATAAATTCTAAAAATCAAAAAAATTAAAAAATTAAAATTCTAAAATTCTAAAAACAATATAAAAAATTCTTTAAAAAATACAAAAATAAAAAATTTCAAACTTTCAATTATTGTTTACATAAAAATTCTAACAAAACACTAAATAAACATATATAACAATATTCTTGGTTAATGTCATTAACTTTTATTTTTATTTCCTATATTTTGAACTCAATTTATTATTTGTGTTTATTTACTTGTACAGTGAAAAGCAATATTGTAAGATTTACGAGATTTAAAATGGATATATTACTTAATATTATATTAACATGGAATTATTCTATTTTTGCCGAATAAGTAAATTTTATGAAATAAAATGTCATAAAATAATTTATGAAAATTTCAATCTAAACATTTTTTCTAGTTTTCTATTTTGATAAATAATTTTTCAAAGTGACAAACCAAACGTATTTTTAGTAATCTTAAAATAAACCCTTAAAACTGAAAATTGAAGATGAATTCAAAATTGCAATACAAATCAAATGTACCCTTAACATTTATACAATATCCTATAACTTTGGTTTTTCTCTTTTATGAATAGCTGGATTAAAAACACTTAAAATACTTCAGACGAAGAGGAAAATAACTTCCTTTCATAAAGAATTGCTATTTTTATTTTTTCAATTACTCAAACTTCCCATTCTTCTAATTTTCATTCACTTGGAGGGGCAAAAAACTCTAAAAAAAAAAAAGTCTAAAATCTATAGATGTGATTTCAATGAAAATTAGCATTAAATAAATTTTATTTACTAGATTTTTCACCAAACGCTCTTTACATATTCAATGTCGAAATGAGGACTAGACCGTGCTTCCAGCCTTCCCTTTCCCATATCTACTGAGACGGGTAATTTTAGGGGGAAATGCATAATTATTTAAATTTAAAAATAAAAATTCAACGTTGACGAACTTGAGGATTTTTTTTAATCAAGTCATTAATATGTTATTTATTATATTATGATAATATATAATATATGCATATTAAATAATGAAAGGTTTTAAAAAAAATTCTCCCTTAAATCAATGAATTAGTTACACATTCCTTCCAAAAATTATGTAGTATTAATTAAATGATTAATTAAATATATTTTATTAGTTAAATAGATAATTAAATATTTTAAGGTCACAATATCATACAATTTATTGTCATAGTTATGTATAAGTTACAATCACATAACATCATTGTTATAATCACAAATTTTATAGGTAACAACTTATTTCTTGACATCAAATAAATTTTTATAAGGTATAACTTATTTTACGGTCACGAATTATCAATTTAATTGATTACAACTTATTTTTCAATCACAAATAAATTTTTTATAGGTTATAACTTATTTCACGGTCACGAATTGTCAAATTAATTGGTTATAATTTATTTCTCGATCACAATTTATCAAATTAATTCATCGCAACTTATTCACCAATTACAAATAATAAATTTTATAGGTCGCAACTTATTTCACGGTCACAAATTTTCAAATTAACTGGTCACGTGTTATTTTTATCACAAATTATCAAATTAATCGACTACAACTTATTCCACAGTCACAAGTTATCAAATTAATTGATTACGATTTATTTATCGATCACAATGATATAAATTGCGGGTCACAATTACAAAATTAGTCAAATCAAACTTTTTTTTAGGCTACAATTATTTATTGGTTACTATTTACTCGTTTTATTGATTACAATTATTCAATAATTTGTCACAATAGCTCTAAATCCCATATGTCCATCCTACCATCACTCGAACACCTCTATCACTTCACCACCACAAAGTAGATTTGTACATAGCACAACTATCAGGCTGATCATACATCCAGTCGCATGAAAACAATTGCATCACCACCACCACATGCATCCCCGACGTGAGAGATCAAATATCGATTCTCGTACCACAACCGCACAACCGCTCGGTATCCACTGTTTTTCAAAACATTCCCCTCCCATTCATACTAAGATGAGATCACCATAAATTATCAGTATTACTATATATGATAACACAACCCAATTAGAAATTGTAAAATAGTATCCACTAAGTGCAAAGTTGTCTGAATTGGGAGAACAAAAGAAAAGTCTAGGATATCGTTAACTACTAAAATTACCACATCGGTAGCATTTTTCAAAATGTTTTAATTGATGAGAAGGATCATGCCATAGAAGGAGGCATAACGAAGACGTGAATAATAATCACATCAAGGCATTGGATACTTCTTTCGACGCTCTTCGATCTACGATCCTCTCCAATTTCTCGTCAGAATTTGTTGCTCTGTGCAATCAAATTCATACAAAGAATAATGATATCTAAATAGAGGTGTTACAACATTGAATTTGTTGCTCTGTGCAATCAAATTCGTACAAAGAAGAATGATATCTAAATAGAGGCGTAATGTCAGGAATCCCGAGAGAGGGAGAGAGACGTTGAGATGCAATGGTGAGAGTGAAGACCAATTTAAGATATTTTGGATAGAATAATATTTATTGTGTTTGAAATAAGCAAAATTGATATCTTGTCCGCATTGAACATGAGACATAATGCTTACTATTGTTGTTTGCCACATCGATGATTTTTTTTTTTTTTTACTTTACCCCCCACCGCCACAACTACACATTTGCGGTGAGATTACATATTGTAGTGGATCATGTCATTCGAGTATTTAGGGTAAGCTAGGGCATCGATATCAATTCTATACATGTGTGTGTGTATTTCACAGCCATGTCTAAGTCGAAAATGAGTAAAAAAAAAAAACTTTAAATTAATGGCTATCAAAGGTGGTTAACTCAATCCCAAATTACAATCTTTCTTTCTCCAAATAATTGAATTGAGACTACACAACCACACCTCAACCTGCATCTCCCCTTTCGTCTGCCTGCGACCTCCAAGCTCCAACCGGTTTCTGGACTATAATACCACCAGTCACCATCGAAAATTTTCTGTGGATTGGATATATCTATCGTTGTTACACATATTCAGTTAGGCCATTCTCTCCCTTCTGCTGATTTCCTTTTGAAGTGTTTCATGTTTCTCAATTTTTTTTTTTTGTCTATTCGGGGATGAGGAATCTGGTGTGATTAGTTTGAGCTAATTTTGGGATGGCCAAATTTTGGGCTGAAATTGTATATACATTTACCAATTTTTCTCATGCTGCATGATTCAAGGCGGTCATTGTCTATGACAGTGAAATTTATGATTTAGTTGCAAGCAAGGACTCTTCCTCCCTGCATATGCATATATTATTTTATGGATTTGGTGTTTTGTCAATAAAAGTTTTAGGCGTCACATGTTTATGCAATATTAAAACATGTGATCATAGGTTCGGAATTAGTTTATTGAATTTATCTCACCAAGACCGCTGCTGCTGCCACCACCGGAGAAGTCCGAGAAGTAAGAAAAGAGGTGGTCAATCCATTTAAAAATTCTCATTTTGGCTCCTTTATTTTATTTTTTACTCTTTTTGATTCTTTTTTTTTGAGTAAGAGACGGTGTTTTAGACTCCTTTTTTGAGTAGTTACCAGGTAACTTTGTTTGTTCCATTTTGTTTTAAGTTATCTCTATCCTGTAATTTTTATATAAACCATTGGTTTGTGTTAATGCCTCTCGCTTTCTTTGGATTTATACTGCATCATTTATGGGTTATGCAATCTTCCTATGGAGTTCTATTAATATCGAAATCATTGTTTGAAAGTTTGAGTTCAACCAGTTTGCTTAGACAATAATCTAAGTAAGGACTAGTCTACATATTAATATTCTCATATTGTCCCGTGATTCTGGTAGTAAAACTATTTAAGTAACTCGATACTTGTTCTATACATCAAATTGAAGTGGCATAATCTTACGGTCTTGCAAAGTTCGCTTCAGATTCTTAGTTTCTAAAATAAATTTTACAAGTGCTATATGAATTTTTTTACGTGTGTAAAATATTGATGAAGAGCTTCACTTTAGACCTTCTCTTGTATCTAAAATTACATCTGGTGGGGCTTCAGGTTGAATTTTTTTATCCTATAGTAGTTTCTAATCACCTAATATACTAGTCTGGTTCTTTCAATGAATGGCTCTTGTACTAGGCAGTTGTGGTTGGTAGGTAGGTAAGTAGGTAGGTAGGTAGTAGTAGTACAGATTGAGGTTACATTAGGTGATTTGCAAATTCCCATTTCTCTTTTTAGTATTTCTACTCTTACATGAAATTCTTGTTTGAAATTTCTAACGTGCATTCGAGTTTAAGTAGTTTGATTATTAATTTCACATTTCAAAATGTGAGAAGACTAAATATTATGCTAGCCATGCATTCGAATTTGAGTAGTTTGAATATTAATTATACATTTCAAAATTTAAGAAGGCTATAGAGATGTTTTATATTGCTATTCTATTTTTTGGATTGTACAAAGTTTTTGTTTATAAATAAATATGTTATTTATTTAAATATTTAAGTATCGCTAAAAAAATTATGTTTAAGGGCCTCACAATAATTAATCGTCGGTTATTGTGTTTGGATTGAATGTAAAATTGAGGATATGGATTAATATAATAATTTGCAATTTTTAGAAAGATCAAAAAAATTTGGTAGAAAACTTAAAATTTGAATTGATTCACAGAAGGAAAAGTGTGAAATCTATGTTCCAATTTTCATGGAAGCATAAAAAAATTTGATTGGATTTGAAGCTTTTGATACCATGGCGTTTTGTGCATTTGAACCAACTTATTGAATAGCGGTATGGTACATCAATGATATTTTTTGGGTAAACTTTTGAAAAATAAAAAAATAGCTTGAGTATGGGAAATTACTTTGTAATAATGTTTTGCACACAACCTGTTTGACAATATGGTCAAATGAGTTTTGTGAAGTTATAACTGTTTTGGCAACTTTGTGAGCTCATAGTCGTTTATATGTAAATTGACAAATACCATAACACAATGTTGGCTTGTAGTTGTTACTTACTGAACAATGAACAGTTTTCGTAATCTACTAGATGTTACTGTCAGTTGCTTCGCATTTAATTGAAACTAAGGTCTTTAACATCGTAGTAACTTAATATTTTTGTTCTTGACAAATGTTATGTTTTTGTACAAGTAAAAATTAGCTAATGTTTGTATGAATTGACATACATTAACTTATTTATATGGCTATTCTACATTGAGTTTGATGAACTGCTTTATCTGTTTTGACAATTTTGACCTAATAATGATTGTGAGAATGCCAATATTGGGCTACTAATGACAGAATGGGAGAGCTCGAGAGTGAAAAGCATGTCAAGTACATTTTATCAGTTGAGAAGGTATGCTTCAATAGTAAAATCTTTTGGTTTTATTTTTCCTCTTTACTTTGCATATCCATATATTGCATACAGATTAGACTTGGCATTTTGAGGAATTTAGAATTGTACAATTAAATTTGATTATTAAGCCCTGTTTGAGCCCCATTTTTTACAAAATTGAGTTTTGTAATAGTTATTTTTGGAGATTGTGTGATTTAAAAGTAGGAAAAAGTTTTAGATTTACGTGTAAATTATTTCATTGGAATAATGTATGGTTGAAAATGAGTTTGAGAAAAAATGTATTTGGAGAAAATGGGGCTCAAACATGGGCTAAATAAAGATAACATTAAATGATAACAAATCGAGCTCTGTTTGTAGCATTTTTAGGAAACCTATTAAACAACTTGCACATAAGATGAGGAATATCTTAGCCATTTTTAAACTTTGTCATGCTCAGCCACATTGACAAGCCAGCAAATGCTTTAAGTTTAGTAAAGTAGTTGTAATAGTAAATATCATTATATTAAGTAAGAACAAAAAATGTCATTGCACTAAGGAGAAAAGAAACCACAAATTCGATTGGCGGGAGAATAAAAAATTGGTTTATACCCTTTATTAACACAAATATTGTATTGACAAATACAACTTTATTAGATAAAATGAGTAGAAAAGTAGGCAAAAATGTTGTTGTCCACATTTTACTTTACAGTAAAATTTATAGCTCACAGAAAAATTTTAGTGGTGAAACTTCGCTTGTGTGTGTGTTTGTGTTAAGCATTGTCCTTACTTTGCTTAAGACCTTTTGTTGAGCATGTTTGGCTAAGCCTAAAGGAAAAAAAAGTAAATTACGTTTGTGGAAAGTAAGTGAAGACTTACTTTTGAAAAAATGAGTTTTGGAACTTAAAATCCCCCCAAAAAAGTAATGTGAAAGGGCTTAAACATGTTTGCCAAAAAAAGTTTAACATTTACTATTTTTATGCTTAGCCAAAAATGTTCTTTGCCTACATAGTTTGGAGGCATTGCTATTTATATATTACTGACTTTTTGTCAATCCTATAGTTGAATCTAAATTTCAAACAGGATTTGATTTAGTGTGTTTGACATCCAAAAATTCTAATGGTTCTCTAATTTATTGGAAAATATATTAAGATATTTTTATGCCTAATAAATAGGAGGGAGGGATAAGGATGCTGCAACGGGGGTCTCGGGGTTGGTTGGGCACTTCAATGCCAAAAAAATATTTTTTCCCCTTTATTCTTCTTTTAAATTTTTCTTCTTCTTATTTTTATATGACTTTATTCACGTAAGCCGCATATGCCAGCTTAATAGAATTTTTTGAATGCGAACTGTTAGTTTGGGAGGTTGAGGTTTGAAATTCCTAGAAAGAAAAGGTTGGAAACAAATTGCAGAAGGGGTTTCATATGTGTTTAACCTAAAAATAAAATAAAAAAGAAGAAAAAATTTGTAAGAAAGAAAATAAAAGTTTCAGTAGTGTTAATTATAGCTGTTATTATCAGTTTGAAATATTATTAAATTTTTATTGGGTGTATCCTTATTTTTTGTGGTATTCATAAGTATAATTGTTATTATTGGTTGTACGGGTGTTCTATTACTAATGTTTTTTATTTATTCAAGTATGTATCTGACCAAAATTTGTAACATATTTTCCATAGAGGAAGGATGATTTTGTATCAGTGGTGATGGAGCACCTAAGGTTAAATGGGGCATACTGGGGATTAACAACTCTTGATATTTTAGGGAAGCTTGATGCAGTTGATCAAGACGAAGTTGTTTCATGGGTCATGCAGTGCCAACACGAATCTGGTACATGTTTCTACACTTATTTTTATGCTGTTAACCGGTTTAGCTTTTATATTTTTTAACAGGCGATATAAGTCAAACACAGGTATACTATGTGATTAATGTGTTTATTGCTTTGATTAGTCTTTATCTTTCCCCCCTCTTCTTATTATGAATGTGCTGCTCCTTTATTGTACATAATTACCTGCAAGTCTAGCTATCTGCATAAGTAATGGTTCTTATAAATTCACCTATGCTGTATCATATGTCTGTTTTTGCAGGTGGTTTTGGTGGTAATATAGGACATGACCCACATATGTTGTATACCCTTAGTGCTATTCAGGTTTTAGCACTATTTGACAAGATAGAGGTTCTTGACATCGAGAAGGTCTCGAATTGTATCCTTCAACTTTAAAAGCTTTTGGTCTTAGATTGTTCTAGAGGTTGAATCTGTATGTAGTTTCCTTTCCTTCAAGAGTGCATTGCTACTCTCTCCAATGAGCATTTTTGTGCCTATCTGAATATAAACTTATTAACCCTGTGAACTTGTTAGAGCTGCTAACGCTCAGCTCTCTCTTGAATGGTTTTATTCAAATTGTAATATAGCTTATTTGCATGTGTTCATTTTGTACATGAAGCGAGCTTGAGTTAAAAAAAAAAAAAAATTGGCTTATTTACACTTTGAGGTAGCCATGTTCAGCCATTTGGTTCCTGAGCACCAGGCGGCATATTTGTTAAATTAATGTATATTTATGCCATTTAGAAAACCTTGCTCTTTATGCCTAATATGGTATCTTATAGACTGATCAATAGAAGTTTTAACGGTTTACCTATTATGACTTTCAGCCAACTCCATTGACCACTTATCTTTCCCAAATAAACTTTTCCACCTCATATTTCACAGTTGTCAGAAAATCCTGATTGAGATGTTTGAAGAAGACTTCGAGGATACTGTTGGTAAGAAGCTCCATCGCAGCCAAAAGTTCGGGGTTAGAAGTGAGAGAAATTGAATGAGTCTTGAAAGAAACATCAAGTTTTCTGTGCTTAGATAGAGGTTATTCTTGAAGATCTATACGAGTATTTGAAGCTTTGATAGTTCTATAAATCAGTTTGTCAATTCTGGTGTTTTTCTGGGGGTTTTCAATTCAAGTGCAAGGGTTGATATTATGGTCCTTGATTAGTGATTTCTTTTTAATCATTGTACCCAATCTCTAGGTAAGTTTCCAATCAATCATGGACTTGAATCTTGATGCATTCTGTTGCCACTTGCTTCTATAAGCATTTGAGATACATTTTTGGAACATTTCTAGTCGTATTTTGTCAGAGGTCAAGCAACGCTGCAATTAAGATGAACCTGGCATATATATATATATATATATTCCCTGAGCTTAACTTGGTTCTTTTATTGCTCTACCAACTATCACTGGTAGAAATGTTTGATGCGAAGGAACAGATTTTGCTAGGATTAATATGGAATCAGGAGTGCAATGGAATTGACACAAACGCTATAATGGCTCGGGAATGAAGACAGGTACGAACTTGTCACTAGATTGATGAAATTATAGTGAATTTTAACCACGAAAAGCTAAACCTTTAATTGATAAGTTATAAAAATCCTCAATTACACCAGAGAAAATTGTCCAGTTGTAGGCTTACAATCGCTGTGAAAAAGTAATTTTTGTCGTTGTGGAAGTTCAATGAGGAGGATGAGAACATGGCGTAACATGGCAGTAAGCAGCGGAAGGCTTCTGACGATGGTAGTGCAAATGGATGGGAGAAAAAAAGGCAGGAGATAGCTGATAGTAGGAAGTGAGGCTATGGGGAAAGGTGCAGTGGTAGTCGAGGTTGGCGGTGGCCAGATAGAGGGGAAAGGGGTTCTGTAGTTGATGGATGAGCTGGAGAAAGGGCAGAAGTGATGGTGATGTTTCTGGGTTAGGGATTTGCAGATGGTGGTGAAGATTGGCAGTGGGTGGAAGTAGGGAGGTAGTGGTGGGACTTGAGATGGCTGCAGACCTTCGGAACAGGTTGTTGTTGATGGTGGTGGCCTGTGGAAAGCCAATTGGGGGGGTGGGTGATTGCAGTGAAGGTTGATAATGATGTGAGGTAGGTCGTGGATGGTGGTAAGATGTTCAGTGGCATTCTTTGTAAATTTGAGATTGGAGTACGTTTTGGTAAGAAGTTAAGATGTTCAGTGGCATTCTTTGTGAATTTGAGGTTGGGGTACATTTTGGTTTTTTTTTTGCCATCTTGGAAAAGACTGCTTCTGGAATATCAAAGTCTGACTCCGCAGTAATGGGCAAACCCATGGGATTGGCAAGGGAATGGGAGAACCCTTAAAATTGGGATTTGAACCCTTGTGCCAAATGCCACCTTAATACCTCAAATATGGTGAATTATGCAGGGGTAAAGAAGAGATCATTGTACTTCAAATGGGGTGAAAATTCAATTAATTTAAATGACCATTAGAACAGTCAGGTAGCAGTTTCTAATTTTGCATGTGTACGTCTGTTGTTAAACTTGGCTTCTAAACTAGATGGCGCATTATGTGTATTGTGTTGGTTCTAAATACATCAAATGCAGCATTTCTTTATTATTTTTTATATATCAGAAAGAGTATTTGAAGCAATATGAAGTTGAACTTGACCAATAAGTCAGACATTGCCGGCTTACAAAATGAAGATGGATCCTTTTCAGGTGACATGTGGGGTGAAGTTGATACAAGGTATATCTTCCCATTCTATATTTCTCATATTACTTCTGGATCTTTTCTTCCTTATTATTAAAAAATATTCATGTTTGTTGTTTATTAACTTTATGTAGATATTGTCAATTTTGTCGATATATAGTGACAATAATAACTCTTTCTTTAGGTTTTCTTATGTTGCAATATGTTCTCTTGCGTTATTACATCTGTTGGACAAAATCAATGTGGAAAGAGCTGTCAAGTACATCCTTAGTTGCCAGAATTTGGATGGTGGATTTGGATGCACACCTGGAGCAGAATCTCATGCTGGGCAAAGTATGTTGCACAATATTCAGTGTTATACGTATACAAGAATTGTTTTTAGTCATTTCTCCACTAGAAACACACACGCACACACATTACTTGTTTTTGCTGAAGTGATTTTGAAAATATTTGTGCACTAAGTAAATAGAACAACAAACTAATCCGTAATCCTTATTTCCAATAAATTTGAGGCCGGCTACATGAATTGTTTTTTTGTCACTTCTGTTCGATTTTTTCCTACATGTACTGGAAAATGCAATGTAATCATATACTTAGCAACCAAACATATTAGTTTTCGTCTACCTCTTTTTTCTAATTTGTTCTACTAAGATCTCATCATGAACGGGAGTCTCATGTCCCAACCGTATAAGTTGTCCTTTCACTAATTTATCCTCTACGAAAAGTTTGCCATCTCCACTTGTTGTCATATATTCTTGTTTCTTATGCTATTCATCTTAGTATAACCACACAATAAAGCATAGCAGCTCTAATTTCTGTTTTATAGAATTAATCTTCGATCTTCCTGTCATATAGAGCTTTTGTAGGATATCTCCATTTCATTTAAGCACTCTAATCAAATACTCCCTCTTCAGCTTTGCAATACTTTTTAATAATGGAGTCTAAATACCTACAATTATCACTTTTTTGAATAACATCATTGTCTATAGCTCCTCCATTTCCTTGTACCTACGGTTATAAACATGCACTGCATGTGCTTTGTATTGGTTCTATTCAATCTAAAAACCTTAAGATTCCAAAGTAGTTCTTTACTGATCAAGCAAGCACAAAACACGTGGAAAGTTAAGTTTACAGGTCTTATGAACCTCCAAGAAAATGGGGCATAAACAAGAAAAGTGACAAATCTTGCAATTAATTATACCTTTTTAGTTTTGAAATGGGACACACATTGTGGTTGACTTTGCTAATGGGTGGTCAATTTCTGTACCTTTTTTAGATTGTAAGCCATAGAAAGAATGGTTTTGACTGGAAGGAAGAAGGGGAAAAAAAAAAGGAGTACAAGGCTGATGTTTCATTACTGAAGAAAAATGTGTATTGTATCGTTTGTATTTGATGTGCAGGAATAATATTTCTTATTTGGCATCTG
>CAIGRP010017304.1:0-20686 GCA_903798385.1 Fraxinus cuspidata
GAGGAGGATTTGTTTATTCATTTTTTTATTACTATTTTAAAAAAGAAAAATATTTTTGAAAAATTCATTTTTAAAAATTGTTTAGACAATGTGTATATATTTTCGATTTATGCGTTTAGACTTTAATGAAACATGAGTAGATTTAGAGTGTTGTTAAAAAAAAAAACGCTCAGCTCGGCTCGTCGAGCGGCCCGCTTTGGGCGAGCTCGGGCACGAGCCGAGCTCGCCCAAAGTTGGACGAGCCGAGCTCGTGTGGGCACGGGCCAAGCGACCCCTGCCCCCAAGTTCCCAACCTATTCGTTTAGACTTTAATGAAAGTCAAACAAGGCTAAATTCAAAAAGGGACGAGAGCGTACGACTTGATTCATTACTGCAAGCACGACCTAAATTAACGTAATAACGAATGTTAATTTCTTACTCATTAGAGAATGAAAATTTACATATTTTGGGTTGCAAAAATCGATAAATTCACCTGTAGCATGCATCATGTTTTATTTTGCTCTGGACTAAAAAATGTAATTGCTTGTTTAGACTATTTCAAAGATGCTTCTTAAACATAAGGTGTCATCAGGGATAACAAAAAAATTTATTCAAGTTGATGTTCATGGACTCTACTCCGTATAGGGCCAGAATTACCCGTCTAATCAGGTAAATGGGATGGGGGCGCGGAACTAGGGTTGTTGCCTGAAGAAGCGGGTACGGGACAGTTACGGAAAACATGATCACTGCTTTGCTAACCATGCCGTTTAAAGTTAATTTCAAGTTTAAATTTTTTTATCAAACAAAAAGAAAAAAAATTATTGTCATTTTAAAATAGAATATGAGATGTTCTTAACAAACTGAAAAAAAGTAATAATATTTAGGAGTAGTAAAAATAAGTGTTAAATATAAAGAACATGTTACAATATTTAAAAATTTTTACTCTCTAAAATTGTATATGCTCTCTAAATTACAATATTATTGTTTAGAAATAGTCTCTTAAATATGCTTTTAGTTGTATTGTAAATTTCATGAAATATGCATACTCTTATTACTTAGCTATTGTTTGGCTCCTTTTAAAATAATTCTTTAATTTTTATATTCATTTTCAAATCACACATTCACAAAATAAAATATTTACACGTAAACCCAATATTTTCCAAATTTTTAACCACGCATTTTCCAAAATATTATTATTAAAAATATTTATTTTTTCTCAATAATGATAATCAAACAAAGGTTTAGAGGACTGATTTTTTGTATGCGACACTTTTAAATTTGTCTTGAATAGAATTGATCTCCTGTCAACAGTGGTCAGGAGTTATGATGCCTATCCACCGATGCGGTGAGCAATGTCATCCTTTAAAACAATTTTTTTAATCCTGATACTTATCTTCAATCATAAATTTATGCAACAAAATATTTTGCACTTAAATTCAAAATATTTTGTAATTTTTTATTCATATATTTTTTAAAAAATTACTATTCAAAACATTATGTTTTCAAATTAATAACCATTAAACATGGACTTAGTTGGCAAGTCGAGCTAAACTCTAATGCCTATGAAATCTCTTATTGAGTAGACTTTGATCTGAATAATGAATTTTTGTGAAGTCTACGTTTTTCCTTGTAGAGTCTAGCAAATACGAACACGAGTCCAAAACTTAAGAAATTACCAACTTTCACACGTCCGTTTTGTTATTACAACTGCTTTGAATTTTGAGAGACCATTTATGGAGGTATATTTGGTAATGTTAGATAATATAGCCCTTATTTGAGTTATTATTTGGAAAAAAAATATTTTGAAATAATGACTTTTTATTTAGAGGATGTGTGGTTGAAAAGTATAAAAAAAAAAATTAATTTATAAGTAAAATTATTATTTTAAGAGTGTGTGTAATTAAAAATGAGTTTTAAAAAATATATTATTAAAAGTGGGGCTCAAACAAGTGCATAGTAACAACGGTGGTATTACCTGCTGCCCATGAGAAATGATATATGTACACACTCAGGTGTACGCTATACCGAATTTTGAGTGAAAATTTCAAGTCAAATTCTCTATCAGATAAAAATTAAAATTTTAATAATTAATTTATCAATAGAAATTTAGCGTCTATATAGCTCCATCTTTTGACCAAATTGCATTTTTGAACACTATCTTATTGAAGAATTTGTGGTTGAAAAATAAGAAATTTTTTTAAATTTACGTGTAATATTATTTTACTAAAGACGGTGCTGTTAAAAATAAGAAATAAAAATTTATATTTGAAAATAATGGGCACCGTGGGCTTCCATAATCATCTGGGCCCCTGTATCCGTAATTTTTTATTTATGTTAGTGTATAATTATCATTTTTTGAAGTTTTTGAAGGTCAGTTTACTATTTTAAATCTCTCTGTGTAAAATATTCTCCGCATGTGATGTGTTTTTCACGTGTATATATATATACACACATATAAATGAAATGATGTATGTATGTATGTATGTCTAAACAAAGAAATTTATGAGGCGTGACGAGATATGCAAAGTATGCATATGTTATAGTGTTAAAAATAATATAAATTGTACAACAAGTGTTGTTATCGATGAAACAAACTAAAAAAATTGAAGTTTGGTTTGTGGAGATTATGGAATTATATCGGTTTGGACACTAATGAACTGCCTTTAAATTCTGTTGGAGCAGCAAAAGTTTGGAGTTAGAAGGGGAGAAGAAGGTAATTATGTCGCTTTTGAAAGTAAAATGAAAAGAAGAATCAATGTTTTATTTTGGCAGAATGGAAGTTGTGGTCTTTTTCTCAATTAGATTTTTTTTTAATGTAAATTCCAATGAGTTGTGCCCTACTATTTATGTCGTGTTATTCTGGAATATAAAAGTCTTACGACAGGATTGCCTTAGTGTAACAATTAGATCAGAATGATCACATGTCGCGTTCAGTCTTCATTTACCCTCTATAGCCTATGACTTTCTGTTGATGTATGTTTATGTCTCTGCAGCCGACAAAAAGAGCAAATTTGGTAGTTTGCTAATTAGCACACTTCTGGAAGATTCAATGGCAGGCAATGGCTTGCTAACATTAGGCCGTGTGAAACTCGTTGATTAAATACCATCTCAAGGCCTTCCTTCGGACTCGTACAAATTGTCAGTTTCAACTTTGTCCCAATCTCTAGCTCAGTATTCAGCTGCCATTATCCAATTACCCGTGGGCAATGGGGCCCTTTTGGGGTCGGTCGTGTTTGGAATCTTGTCGTCTCTACTTCCCTCAAAAACCATCTTTCCCTTCTGTAGATATTGTTTATCCCAATGGCTTCCATGAGTGGTGCAGACCATCAAATGTGGCAAGAGAGTTATGATTTTAGACCTGGGCTTACTTCCGCAGAACCTAATTGTTGGGATTTTATCACCCAAGAATTATTTAAACCGCAATTAATCATGGAATAATCGACAAATGCAGAAATGAAAAACTCAAGAATTGTTCGCCCAGTTCGGCAAACGCCTATTCTGGGGGGCTCAGAGGTAATTTGAGCCCGTCACTATGCAAAGAACCTTCCAAGAGAGATTTACCAAGGTTTACAATCAAGAACACCAATCGGACAAACCCAATCACGGTAGTTCATCGATCCTCAAAAGGATCTCACAACACATACCTATTTTATACAAAATCAGGAACCTCACAGCCAAAGAATTTACAGATTAACCGAATATGGTTGTGAAAAACAACTATAATCTAAAACACTGTAAATAATCAATACAACATCTTCACATGAGGCTCAGACCTGAACTAATATCACCGGATTATCCCTAATTAGGAACACATAAATTGTATCGTAAAACCTTGAATAGAAGAGAATCGCCTTTCGCAGAGAGTAAAACTGGAAGGAGCAATCAAACCAAATTCATAGCATCTCCAAAACAATGACGATTCACGGGTCAAAGGGGTATTTAAGCCCCAAATCCCAGCCTTGGATTAAATCCAACGGCCCAGCTAGGAGTAAAGAAAAACAGATCCAAGTGTGAAGGAGTTGACCAATGCCCGGATGCCAAGTGGACCAAGTCAAGTAAAAAAATGCATTTTCACTTGTTAAGTTGCACTTTAAGAACCACAATTTACACTAATAATGAAATTGAAATCCCCCCAGCTGGTTTAGTGGACATATTTGCACTAGTTGGGAAAGCATGTAGGGATATTCTAGATGCCATCGGATTTTATTTGAACTTGCGTAGTTCACCTTTCAGCGAAATACTTGATAATGTGCCTCTTAGAAATCGGGAAATATCGTCGTCAGTGTTGTCTGTTTTTTGCCACGGGAGACCATCTTTTCAGGGTGCTCAGCACCATAATTTAACGACTCGAGAAGATGGAGAATTAATAATGTTCTCAGACCATGAACATCAGGTTGACAGAAGCCTTATAACTCTTGTCAAGTCAGATCGGGCATGTTTGCATGTAAGAGACTTTCATGGTCATTGGGTCATAGTGGATGGCGATCTTGGGCCCCAAGAAGCAATTATTTATGCTGGGCTTGCTTTGTACCAGGCAACTGCAGGCTACATCAACCCTGAAATGCATCGGATTGATATCAGTAACCTGCAGGGCTCTATGTTTGGGCGTTGTTCTCTGGCATTTAAACTCATGCCAAAATCAATGACAAGTCTCAATTGTTCAGAGATGAGAGCAGCTGGGCATGGGGCTCAATTCCAGCTGCCTGTATCAGTTGATGACTTCATGCAGAGATCCACTGACCAACTTCTTAATAGGAACAACATTGCGACATTCAGTTTCCCTACAGCCCAAGATGGTAAGAAGGCTTCCTGATGCTTTTTTCTTTCAGTTACTTGGAGAATAAATCTTTTGAAATTTTCACATGAATAAGTATTTGATTGTGTATTATGAAGTTTACGTATCATTGCACTGAATACATTATCTTACGTATTTATCCTAGTATGTTGACGATATGTTACGAATATTTTTACTGTATGTTGAGGGAGTGTATCTGTTAAGAAACAAAAAATAAAAAAAGAGTACTTGTGGGGAAGTAAGGATATGACCGTCTGCAAGTTTTGGTCGCTATTTTGCAAAATTCAAATAAATTTATCTTGAAGTGCTATAGCCTCCCACGTTGGCTACGTCGACAAGCATTACCATTCACATGAATCTGCAGTTTTACTATTTTGAATTTTCAATTTTCCAATTGGAGATAATTTCGTCATGACCTCCTTCAAGATGGTTACGTGACATGAATTGAACAAAAAATAACTATTTGATACGCACATCCTCATTTGTGTTATGGACAGTCTATGAAGTTTATGCGCCTATACTTTATTCTTCATCATTTTGTGATGATCTTTAAACCTGAGTCTGTAATAACCTCAATTAATTTACAAAAGAATGTATCATCTCCTCTTCTGGAAGGGATAGACACGCTTGGTTGTATTTGACCTTTATTGCTAAGGCTAAGGTACAAAAATGTGAATCATATCTATTTGTGTCCTTGGCATGAATGCTGTCTTATTGACCTTATTAATTGGATAAGTTCCATTTAACTTTGAGAAGGCACGGCTTCAAATCATTATATGCTCTTTCTTGCTGAAAAACTGTAAAATCAAGTTTTCGCTCATTTTGCTAATATGCTAGTAGCCCTTAGAAGTTTTTAACATGTCCTTGGATCGATGAAATGCTGGTGCAGGATCTGGGAAGTCCGTCATGAGGAAGAAGAGAAACAATTCAAGTTGTAAACCTCTTCCACCTTCAAAGAGGCTGCAGCTCGAGGCACAAAGAGTTCTGAAAGAGAGGGTTCAAGATATTGCTGATAAGAAGGGTATCAAACTGAGGTTCTGCACCCTGAAGGAGTGTGAAATCCATGTCCACTCACTTGACAGCCCATGTGCAAATATAAGAATGGAAATTGGATGGCCAACAGGAGTTCCATTTGTTCACCCACATGATCTTCGTAACAAGGTAAAGATCGGATTCCTTGAAACATATGAACCCGGTTGGTCTGCAACCAATGATATTGAGTCAAGTTTAATTGGATATTGACAGCTGAATTAACAGACTTCTACCTGCATTTTTAAGTCCCCTTTCAGCATCTATAATTAATCCACTGGCTTATATGTTTTTAACTTTGTGAATGCTTGCATTTTTATACTGACACTGCCAGTCTCCTTATACATGATTCTTTCTGTCTGGTAATCTTCTGTTATAAAGCCACATTTTTTTATAGCCAGAAGGAAAAGTCTGACATCCCTCTAAAACTAAAACGCTTGAAGTTGCACATATGTAAGAACAAGAGCATGAAAGCAGATATTCTTGTCTATGTTACAACTACATTGGTAAAAGTCACCCTTCTTTAAACTGGATTGAAGGGGAGGGTGCTCCAATCATCATGACATCACAAGCCACGCCTTAACTCCACAATATGTGGACTCACTTAGATTTGTCATAATTATTCTTCTTTCAGAACGGATGTCCCTGACAGCACATATATCCCGTTAGATGACTTCACAAAGCTAGTCTTCTAATGGGTCATCCCTAGATGAGTGCTTCCGTTGATACCTATTTTTAAAACTACATTCGATAAAGCTCACCCTTAAATCTGGCTTGTAAGGGGGAGCGTCTCCAATTGATTATGGCCCACAATTCAAGCCTTAACCTAACGCCAGACCACTCTGCGCCGCAGGACTCGATTATGTAGTTAAGGTCTAATTGAACTTTTGAAAGTCTTCTCCTTACTCTTGCCAGCAATATAGAGGGTGGAAATACTAATACAATCTGAGTCCTAATTTCATGTAGGATTCTTAACTTTTGTGCTGTGCATTGGGATTTCCTGTTAATTGTAACATGTTAATCAGTTACCCGATTTTTCAGAAGAGTGTCTTCGTTAGATCACAGTGTTGGCAACTCTTTGACTATCCAGAGTTCATCTAACTTTCAGCTTGGAGATATATCCTTACAGCAACCTCAGAGCTAACACAACGCGTCCATCATTTGATGTTTATAGATGATTATTATCTTTCATCTTAGATCCCCTCAAAATTTGCTCATTTGTGTTGCCTTGTTTTGCAGGAATGTATTTTCGAAGTTACCATAATGCTCCTCTCCTTTGGTCTGTCAGCGTTTTATGGACCAGTTCGAACCTGCTTTACTGAACTTTTCTCTCTTATGAAGATGCTAGTTTCTTGGTTTTGCGATTTCTCCCAGATGATAATATGTAACATAAGAAATTTGTGTTTATGTCACCCAGATATAGAATCTCTGTAAAAGCATAAATTTTGAGAAGTTGCAATAAAAAAATTTGGTGTGTGCATCATGACTTGGGTGTTACATATTATGCTTGTTTGGATGACTCATACTGTTACTCTCGTCAAGATAACCATGTAAGAATGTCTTCGTGTCCACTCGATTGGCAAAAGTGATGCGAATGAAAATGGCATATTTGGCTTATATTTATAAACGAAAGTTACTTTGTATCCACACATTTTAAGAGACTAATAAATAACTATTTACTTATTTATCATTTATAAACACTATCCAAACTTACTTTATATATTCCTATGACATTCCAGAGTGATTGTTGCTTCTTATTCAGGAGCTCAAGTATGGAAATTTGGCAAGTTATCTTTCAATATTAATTTTCTGCTAACAAATATTAGATGATATAGGTTACAAGGATTTTCTTTTCTTTTCCCCTTTTTCCCTGTGAGTGTGTTGCCCCACAGTTCAATTGCATTTGCCTATCATTTTTTTTAATTTAACCTTTATTTAATAATGATATTTTAAAAGTATTAAACCTATAGTTACATTGGCTGAACAAAACGGTCGTTAAATAGTCGAAACAAATTCATTGATCTGAAAATGTGATTTGGGTCCACATGGATTCGTTGTTTTACATGTTTATATTTGACAACCATTTTTACGAAAATTTTTTTGAAACTCATTTTCAACAACATATTATCATAAAAAAAATATTCTATTCAAAATTTTTTCTACATTTTAACTATATTTTTTCAAAAATCACTATTTCAACTCATTTTTTAATCTAAAAAATCTCTTTTTAATGGTTGTCAAAGGGCTTAATTTTCCATTTTCTAAAGAGGACCAAAATTTTTTTGGGCCGAATCCAAGACCGACTGGAACCATTTCCCCAACCCAACCCAAACCTGTCTGTAACCTAGGGCTTTACCCCATACAACCTTCGTCACCGTACTATATAAAAAAGACCAGCACAAAACCCTCGTCCGCACGCGCACAAAAAGAGCTCAACGAAAATGGTGAAGTTTTTGAAACCGAACAAGGCAGTGGTCCTCCTGCAGGGCCGGTTCGCCGGCCACAAAGCCACCATAGTGAAGAACTTCGACGATGGCACCCGCGATCGCCCCTACGGACATTGCCTTGTCGCCGGTATTGCCAAGTACCCTAGCAAGGTAATCCGCAAGGACTCCGCCAAGAAGCAGGCCAAGAAGTCGCGCGTGAAGGCATTTGTAAAGGTCGTCAACTATAACCACATCATGCCTACGCGCTATACGCTAGACGTCGACCTCAAGGACATCATCGCTGCTGAATCGCTCGTCTCACGTGACAAGAAGGTGACGGCCTGTAAAGAGATCAAAGCCAGATTGGAAGAGAGGTTTAAGACTGGCAAGAATCGATGGTTTTTCTCTAAACTCAGATTCTGAGGTGGAAAAGTTATAAAATATTGTGTTTTTTCGTTATTTGGAAGATTTACCGTGATTGATTTGGATTTTTATGGCTAGATATTAAGACTGTTGAAGTTCTATAATTTTTTCCATTGATTAAATGAGAGCTGATTTGGGTTACAATTGTTATACTTTTCGAAATTGATTTTTGATACATTATTGGTGAAATACATTGGTCAGGTTCGAATTGATTCCATTGTTACGAACTTGTTCTTGTTTCAGATGATTGTATCCATATTCATTATTGAGCGACGTTATCTTCTATTTGTTGCTGTATACACTTGCATTTTGAGTGTAATTATCTCCATTTAGTAACTATAGATATACTGGAAAACTTCATCTTTGTGGAGTGAGTCATCAAATATGCATTGCTGACTATTGAGACTTGTAAATTATGGGAGTTACACGATGGTTTAAGCATTTTAACCTGGGCCATCTACTCTACTGTTGCCAGTTTATTAACTTGAGAATTTTTCTACACCATCGATAGAGGCTTGTTTTGCTTAGACAAATTGAAACATTTTCATTAATATTTAGACAAATTCTACTGGATGGGGTGGGGTTCGTATAATCAGCTTGTTAGCTCCATTGGCCATTCCACATGGAATTGATGTTGCGGGATTGAAATTTGAATACGGCAACCTATTTTTCGTTATTAGGCTAATAGGCTTCGCATGAACTTTTCTTATGCATGTTACAACTGGAATCTTATTGCCACGATTGTTTTGAAGATGCCTTGCTATGTCATCTATTTGCTCTAATAACCAAATTATTCTCATAATTATTTACATAACTTCATTTTACTTTGTGCATCAGCATGTCGCTTGAATTGTGTATGTGCACAAGGAAATGTGCACATAATTCTACTTGCTTTTCTATATGGAGAATTATTTATGTTAAAATTTAATTTGTCATGAAATTGGACCGCAATCTAAAACTTGTGGTCTTGGGACTGGATATTGTTTCGTAGAATCTTGACGATTGGTGGGTTTTTCTCGTCCAGTCGATGGTTACTGAATTTAAATATATTGAAAAATCGTTCGGAGATCTCCGACCATTTTTTTGGTTAAAAGAGTTAAAATCAAAGAACCAATATTTCGCTTCACAGGATCTTCAAAGCTATCAAGAACTGAAAGTTGAGCGTAATGATTCGTGCTTCATCAAGTGATTATTCGAAGCATAAAGAATCCTCGTGTATCTATTTACCCATTTCTTAAAATGTGCTTCAAGTATCTAGCGTACGGAAGCCGTGTATCTGTTAATCCATTTCTTAAATGAATGGTATGCTGTTTATTTTGCTTCACAGAACCTCTTTACAGTTTTGAGTAGTTACAATCTTCAACTTCGTTTCTTTTTCTTTTACAATAAAGCCTAACGTATGAAATCTTTATAAACAGTTAGATTTATAACACTTGATACTTGTTTGTCCCTAATATCACGTCGAATCATTCGCTAGCCAAATCAATTACACGGACGTGCCTAGAGCTAATCCTTTGTTAGCGTCGCTAAAGAGTCTTTCTTGACTGGGTCTTGCAAGTTGCAACCATAGGGAGATACATTTTTTATGAACAATACTCTTAAAAAAGAACATTAAATATCCTTGACATTTTGATCTCGCTCGCTACACTAATATACAACCACCAAAATTTATTTCCCACTAGAATTACAAGTAGAAGAAGAGAAGAATGAATGACCTAGTTAATCCGTAGAGGCTGAATGACGAGCTCGAATCTCTCTATCGATCATACAGCTATTTACTGGTTGAAGAAACCTGGACCGGCTCTTGAGAGAAGTTCCTCACCAGCATCCTTGCCCATCATTATCATATCTTCAAAAGCATATGGACCTTTTCGAATGGTTTCAAGTACTGAAGGAGAGAAACATGAGAACCAAACGTTAAAAAACAGTGGTATACTGAAAACTTTCTTTCATCCGTTTTATCATAGCCATACCTCGAGTTCCATCTGGAGATGCTACCAATGCTTTGAAAATACAATTTCCATCTTCGTCCTTACGAGCATATCCAGCAATTGGAGTTCGACAAGAACCTTCTAATTTCTCTAGAAAAGCTCTCTCACACGCAACTGCTAATCTGGTGTCCTCATGGTTCAAGGACGCTAAGTAATTAGCCTGCGGAAGAATATACTTGAATAAATAAAATAGTTGAATGTAAACTTGAGCTTCACCCAAAATTCATCACCATGCAAAGAAGTTAAAAAGGAAATAAACTTCTAATAATAATATTAAAATATCAAAACTAATCTAATCTAATTAAATATATTTTGTATCAAACTCTCGTAACAAAATCCTAATCAAAATCTATTTATATCTTTACTCTTATCTTGATCTCCATCACTTAGTACATGATGTCTTTGCTAATTTCCCGTGACTTTCATGAACATGCCCTTTAGCTACAGAAAATGAGAAACTAGTCTCAATTCAGTCTGTGGAACAGAAGATACAGGAAGTATAGACTGAAGCCCGTGACAGTTTTATATACACGAAGGGTTTGATAAAACCAGATAAAATGTCAAAGTGTGGCAGAATCAATTTGTGTTATTCAGCAAGATAGGGAACCAAAACTCTCCTACGGAAATGCAAAGATTGGGAAAATGGGACGAGAATGAGAGAAGGATGTAGATAATTATAAAGAATAAAACAAGTTGAAGAGATTGTACAGAGTACAACATACCATCTTTTCATCATCGCTTCTACAGGCAATCCCAATAGCTCCTTGAGCAACAGCTGGCAGCATATCATCAATAGACAGAACAGCAGTAACATTTTCTGTCATGTTGAGGCGTTTGAGCCCAGCTAATGCCAATAATGTTGCCTGCACCACTCCCTCATTTAATTTTCTTAACCTTGTCTGTACATTGCCTCGAAAGTTCTCGAGAACCTATAAATAAATTGAGTAAGGAAAAATGGAAGTGAAGCAAAATGAGAGCATATACAGCCAACCAGGATTTTTGAAGACTAAATAATGCTGACTGAAAAGCCAAATCAGGCCTGCCAGAGGAGATGGGATCGAGCTCATATTCAGTATCCACCTCGTATCGAATAATTGCAGCTTCACAATAAGCTTAGAAGTGTACCTGCCAACTCCCACTTGAACTTACCTAGCAATAGGGAACTATGACCCTGGAAATGTAAAAATTATATTTTGCCTTTATACCTAACAGCTAACGGCGTATATGTCCTTGAGAGATGAAAAGTTACAAACAATTCTCGCTAAGTAGCCCGTTCCATTTGTATGGGAACTATGATAAAAATATAACCTGACACAGGTGAAAATATGACAATTCACAAAAAATGGCATATGTGCATGTTGCAGAAAAATCAGCCGCAGATATAATCAATTGAAAGATCATAACAGAATTGGGAGAACTGCCTGTGACAAAAGGAGTAATTTTGTAGTAAAATATACTTTTAGTATAACAAAGAAGTTTAGGCAAAATTTATAGAAATAACAGTTGTTCCCAAAAAATGTCTTTAGAAAGTCCCTCAATGGAAAGCAGATTAGAAGAATCCCTGGCATCTTTGTGACATGTCCGCGGTTGCCAGATCTATAAAATCTTAAACACCATATTTTGCAATTCTGATTTGGCTATCACACTGATACCTTTTCCTCGAGTACCATTATGGATTCTTCTTAATTACATTAGTAAATCAATTTGCTATATAACGAGAAAGCAAGATGGTTTTTTTATTGCATAACACACTCACATTTAGTGAAGGATATCTGTGGAGTATTTGAGACTTTCTTCTTAGTGAAGCAGTGCCCACAGTGCTTCCTGCTGGAAGCTCAGCCAGTGAAGCTGCAGTCAAACAAATAAATGCATCCTGAACATCCTCACGCGGAAGATTGCAAGGCAATATTGTCTTCTCGGGAAGATATGTGGGAACATCTTTCATTGAGTGGACAGCTATATCAATTTCACTATCAATGAGTGCCTCATCTATTTCTTTTGTAAATAGACCCTTTCCACCTATATCTGCCAGCGGCTGACTCAATATTTTATCACCAGTCGTCTTAATGATCACAATTTGAACGGCACCCTCTTCAGCTAACTCAGGATATGTCTCTATCAGTTTATTCTGTGTTTCATAAGCTTGGGCAAGGGCAAGTGGGCTGTAATACAGAAACAATAGTTATAGGAAATTAATCAGTAAATTTAAGAATCAAAAATATTTCTTGTATAAGAAATGGAAATATCTTATATCAATGGTTAACTGATATAGATTATGAATTTAGAGAGTAAGGAAACCATAATCTTTCTCTTATCATTTTGAGGTATTGTCTTTAATATGTCACACTTGAAAGGTATATAAAGCTTATTGCCCAACAATGTGAAAATGTGATTAGCTGAAAGGAAAATGAATAGTAGAAAGCAATGAATAGGGAGAGGAGAGAAGTTTTTGTACAGTTTATCCATAATTGTATAGGTGTCAAATTATGGCTGCTGGTGTCGGTGACACATTTCTTCTTTTACATCTAAACTTGTGATGAGTCCTGGTTATGAATGATATTAAGTGCCAAAATAACAGAAAATGATGCACAACATGACATAATAAAGGCATGATGAGGATTATCTTTATTCTGTGTCATTTTTGGTAGCAAAGAGAACGTCCAGCACTATATTTCATGATAGCCATCATGTTCTAATATATTTCAGATCAAAGTTGTTCAAAGAGAACTATGCACATGTCTCCACAATCTGCTTTAGGTTTCTGCACTCAACCTGAGCCATTATCAGAAGGTGAACAAGAAGTCAATTCATTATTAATTTTGCATCGAAATACAGTGTGACTGAAAAAGGGGATTTTTCATACCACTTATTTAACATACCAAATTTTCTCCTGTCAAGGCTGAGTACTTGGCAAGCAAAGTAGTTACGGGTTATGCCTGCCTCTTTCTTAATGACTGGACCCAGAATATCACTGTATAAAACTATCCTTGAAAAGGGAGGGGTGAGGGGGGGTATACATTGTTTAACTAGGCCATTCTCACTGCAGTTTTTATTAATTACAAATCCTTAAAGGTGACTGCCAAAAATGGAGTGGCAAGTTCTTATAAGAAGGGTAATTATGTTGTTACAATATCCCAAATTCCGTAATTTTCTCATTCTCATTCTCATCAAATGCAGAGATCAAATTCACTTGGACAACCAACCCGAAGACACCAGATTCTATAATAATATACACAAAAATATCGTTAGTGCCCAACTGCCCATTACCTTAGTACTCTCAATTGAAACAAATAAAGATACAATTTTAGAATAAATATTAAACACTTACAAGAATTCAAGATCAAGACGCAACCTTTGGCATAGATGTGAGATGTCCAACCATCCATCTTAATTCAAGCTTGAATATCAATTTTGTTTGCAATATACATTAAACCATCATAACACAAGCTCAACGTGCAATCTCCGTCACAAAATTTCACAAATCAAACAGTCAAACGTGCTTTTGAAAACTCAAATTTAACAATAATCAACCCATACCCAGAAAGTCAAATTACGAATATTACCTTCCCCGAGTGCCAATTCTAATCACGGCAGCCTTAGTTTGAGTCTGCTGTTCAACAGCAACTGAATCCCTAACGACCAAATTTCTTTTCCTTTGGGTATAAACTGGAGACGTAAGGCATGGCAAAGAGAGCCCAAGAGCTGAAACTGAACGACCAGCAAAGGGTCCTGTGTTTACAGGGAATGGGCCTTGATTTACAGTAGCTATGATCTCCATATTAATGGAATGGAGAGAAAAGATAGTAGAACAGAGATTTGTGCTAGGGGTTTTGGATTTTGGATTTTTGGTTCAAAGATTTGAGCTTTCAACTTATCCTCCATGTCAGCATACACGTCAGCAAATTTAAATATTGGAAATTGTTTGTGGGACCACCCCCTACACCTCTTAACTTCCGATGTTCAGACTATTTGAAATAGTTAAATTACCCGGACACCACAAGATATGGGTATGGGCATGAGATATGCGTCGAATCCTTCAAATTTCAAGCGGACACTTATTTTTACTTCTTCTTTCTTTCTTTTGTTCTTTTTCTTTTCTTCCAATTTTCTTCTTTCCCTTTTTTGCTCTCTATAAACCTAGCGTCGCAGGTGAGATGATGGAGAAAGATGGTGGCACTAGATTTTTCCTTCTTTTTCTTCCTCTTTCTTTATTATTTATATCGGTGATTTAAGGTTTTATTTGTATAAAATGAAATGGGTTCCAATAGTGCTACTTAGCGCTCTACTAAATCCAAATTGCAATCAAATCCCTCATTTTCTATTTTATATAACATTTAGTAATTCTCATAATTGAAAACTGAACTCTAAAATTCTATTTTATTCGTTTTAACCCCTTATTCAATACTCATTTCCTTCTTTGTGAATAATTGATTTAGATCTATTCAAAATGACATCTTGAATTAGTAANCATTTTATATTTTGTATAGCATTTAGCAATTAACTTCCCATAATTGAAAAATAAACTCAAAATTCTATTTTATTCTTCTTACCCACTTATTCAATACTCATTTCCTTCTTTGTGAATAATTGATTTAGATCTATTCAAAATGACACCTTGAATTAGTAAAAAAATATAAGTTTGAAAGACGTACCCACGTACCCGTGTCCAAAATTTGGACTCTTTTTAGCTCCGAGCATCATAGCTTTGCAGTTTTTCCAATAATTACAGTGACTAGGTTGAGGTTTACTGATGCATGTGGTGGTTGTGTTTTCTGCTGGTTTTGTGGTATCTGTTTTTCTTAAAACTAATTTCCGTCGATTGACAGTTTGCAAAATTTATCAGGATGGTTGTTGTTCCACTCTTGAAGGCAGCTGTACAGTGGTTCGGGATTTTACAGATTTTTGCTTCCATTCCTACTTCTCCTACATGGATGAACTGATTGAAGAAGTACACGAAGATGAGAAGCCTATGGACATAAAGTAAGATAATCATGACTCAAAATAAATTTTCTTTAGAAGTAGTGAGATACTCAAAAGAATTTTTTCTCTACAGGTTAACTTTATAAGCATATATTTTTTATGTCGTCAACTTCAGGTTATCAAAGCTCCCGAGCTGTCTTTTGGTTTCTGTGCTTGCTATTCTTGTAGATGTTCTTCTCATCTCTGCAGTTGCTCTTTGGAAAAGCCCATACATGTTATTCACGGGGTGGAAGAGGCTATTGGAGGACTTGATAGGGAGGAAAGGCCCATTTCTGGAGACAGTATGTGTCCCATTTGCTGGCCTAGCTATCCTTTTATGGCCTTTAGCTGTTGTAGGAGCCGTGATGGCTGCTTTCTTCTCCAGCTTCTTTCTTGGTCTTTATGGTGGAGTGATTGTCTACCAGGTTATCAGTTTCTTTCTCCAGACTCCCATTTGTCTCAACCTAAAAAAACAGAGAATGAAAAAATAGAAATCGTCCACGATGATCAAAGTATTTAATATAAGACTTAAGATAGGTAGTTGATCAATTGTGATCATTATATTAAAAGCAAAAAAAATATTATGAGTATGCAGGAAGATTCTCTTTGCATGGGACTTGCATACATTGTGGCAGTAATATCTCTGTTCGATGAATATGCAAACGACTTACTTTATTTGAGGGAAGGGTCATGCTTTCCCAGGTACCCTCCTTACTTTTTCCTTGTGGAAGTACATTATCCTTGACCTTAGACAGAAATTTCTGAATGTAAACAATAAACTTGATCAGTGAATGTGTGTGACAGCCAGGCCTCGTTACCGGAAAAGCTTGAGTCCTTCCAATGGCCTTGAGAGAATAAAATCACTTGATGGAAGAGAAGATTCACGCAATCCAAAGCTTGTTTCAGAAGGATCAAGAACAGTAAAGAAAGCTATACAACAATACACACCAATGCAGGTGAGTGGTCTCTAGAATATAACGTAAAAGGATCATCTAGTTGGGGGCATTTGGAATTTCAATAGGGCAATGTGACAGGTATGGGATTGGCTCTTTAAATCTTGCGAAATTAATGGAAAAATGCTCCTCCAAGAGGGTCTGATAATTGTCAAAGACATTGAGGAATGTATTCTGAAGGGAAATTGTAAAAAGCTGGGCATCAAACTGCCTGCTTGGTCCATTTTACAATGCCTTCTTGCATCAGCAAAGTCTGGTTGTTCTGGTTTGCTCATCTGTACGTTCTTATTCTGGATTGATTCAGGTTTGTTTTTGGTGGATTAGTTATTCATTTTGAAAAAACAGTGAGCTCTGTATTTTTTCTAGCTGATGAATTGGAATTGACCTGGATTAATCGGCCAAGAGATAAATTTTTTGATTGGTTCATCGGGCCACTCTTAACCATGAAGGAGCAGATAAGGGGACTTAAACTGGAGGAAAATGAGGAAATTTGCCTGAAAAAGCTGATCATGGCATGCAAAAATGATAGACCTGAGGAATGGGATGACACTGGATTCCCGTCCAGTGACAATGTAAGAAGAGCACAACTGCAAGCTGTAATTAGGAGGTCAGTCCAAGATGACTATATCTACTTTATTTCAGTTAACTCTACTTCGGTTACCATTTATTTGCCCATTTCACTCGTGCAGCACATTTTCCTACTTTTGGCCTACTGGTAGCTTTTTGCGTCTTTCTAATGGCTTATTTCTTCCCGTTCTTGCATTATGAATCCCATCAACTTCAGCCCTTGTCCATGTTTAATTCATGCTCGAGAACTTTTGATGTCAGATATAAATATCATGTCGCTGTGTCGACCACCTTTCTGACTTGTTTCCACAGTAAAAAATTACACACAATAAGATTAAGGCTGGATGCTTTTCAGTAATTTCTCGTTAGGCTGTCCGCTTGAAATTGCTCCAGCTAATCTGAATGATGAATCACCATATACATGATTATTAGGATTCTGTTGCCTTTTCAAGCATGCAAAAACGAAAAACAATAAGCCCCTGTTTGACTATCTTTAAACCAAAACAATTTATTTCTCATACTCATTTTCAACCACACATTAAAATATTTTATTCGTAAACCCAATTTTTTTTCAACTTTTTAACCACACATTCTCCAAAAAATCACTATTCAAAATATCATTTTCCCAAGATTTCTCCTTATAATTGCCTACAAAAGGGACTAAATAACTATTGTGATAATGAATTCAAAGCCCAGAAACCTGGTAACTGGAAAGTGGAAACAGACATTTCCATGAACTAATTTGCCTCATTCTTATCTATTTCCATCTTCAACCTTTCTAGCCAAGTAAAAAGTAGACATTTCTATAACGAGTTTTATTAGTTCAATTCTGGATAGTCAACCTGCATAACATTTAACTCTTTGTATTGACTACAGATTACATGTGAATTTGCCAAATTATGTGAACTAGTGCTAAATGTTAACTCCTGATTGGCATGATTTCAGAGTGACCTGTACTTTGAGCATATCATATCAAGCATGTTTGAACTTGTTCAATTAAATTCTTCAGAAGATAATATTATTTCTGAACTTTTGATCCGTGTGTTGCATCTGGTTGCTCTAGTACTGAATTGCAATTTAACTGTTATGTTTAGCTTGAATTAGTGTACCTAAATGCATGCTTCTATACAACAGGCTGCAAGGAATTGTTGGTTCCATGTCCCGGATACCGACATTTAGACGTCGTTTCAGGAATTTGGTGAAGCTGTTGTATATAGAAGCTATGCAGACTGGTTTCTTGGTGGATCATGGTGCTGGTTCTTCAAATTCTGGACATGGTAGCAGATCCTATCAAAAAGGGATCAGAAAAGAAAAGGATACAGAGGACAGTAAGGAGATTACCAATGACATTGTAAATGCAGTGTGATTATAAATCACAAGACTTTCTCCAGCAACTTATGATACGAGTTAACTTCTTCTAATGCACATTGTTCATTTGTATATTTTAGCCTAGTATTGTGCCGTATGTGATTATGTGGTGTTCTTGAAAGTGTCGGCAAAAAGGTTTGTGATGATTGTGTGCCGAACCTTGTACGACTAGGCTGGGTTGCTCAGCGCGGTTTGAAGCGCTTCTATCTCACGACTCATTGATGGTGAGGCAGCAATGGGAGGTGATTTCATGGATGAACAAGCTCAGCAACACGGACAGGCTTGGTATTCATGTACTACTATATATCTATTTCTATGTGGTGTATTGGTAGAAAAATCAACCATCGAGTATGAGTTACTGCCTCTGCTCCAATCAACTAGTCCTTTATATGCAAAATTACGAGTCACCTAATCAACAAAATCTTTGTTGACTCTAGACATTTTTAAATACTCAAATCAATTTTGAGTGCTCGAAAGTTCATTAAAGATTAATCACAGTTACGTTTGTGATAGAAACATAAATTGATCTCACTGTTAAATAGAGGAAAATATTACTTGTGGGGGTAAAATGGACTTTTTACACTACCATCTAGTTGCGGACAGATGAGGATGGGTTATCGAGGTCATGGTTATAAAATTTGGCCTGGGTCGGGGCCGGATAGAATAATTTAATGAGAATGAACATGACTTAGTCAAAAATCAACGTTGACCGAGTTAATCTGCAGTTATGATCGAGTTAATCAGGTCGGTCGATCGATTTTCAAAATTGTCTTTCAAAATATTGGAGATCCAATGACTTGAACCTTGGATTTTTAAGTAAAACATTTAGTTACTTACCATTGGAATTGTAGAGTACTTTAAAGTTATTTATGTGCAATAAGTTATATGTAGCAAATTTATCATATATATATTTTCTAAAAGCATTTTTATAAAAACCTTTGGTAAAATATTTTACTTTATTTTATAGACTTAAATAATTTTAAAAATATAATTTTGCCGAAAAGAATTTTCATACTTTAATTTTTTTTTTTTTTTTATAGATTTTTATGCAATGACCCACCGGTCTGACCATTGACCCACCGATTCAATCAGTAATCCGAGATCTAGTATCTTGTCCGAATCAAATCTAATAACTATGATTGAGGTGGTTGATGTTGAGTCTCGAATACGGACGAGAATTTAATGGACTCACCTAATAATAATGGCACTGTCTAGTACGGCAAAATTTAATCAGGGCTATGTTTGGGCCACTATAGCATGAGTGAGTCTCCTAGTTAGGTCTAACATATTAAGTACCGTGAGATTTTAATTTAAATAAAAATCAAAAATTAATTTTAATCACATATTTTAAGAATTTACAACTTTTTAACCATATATTTTATCTTTTTTTATCAAAATATACTAAAATATAATTTTAAAACCCACCAAACAGGACTAAGGTTTATTTTTCCAAAAATAAATAAATAATTAAAAAAATCTTATTTTGTTGCTTGTTTATACGCCATTTGGTATACAATTTAATAATAGTTTCGTGATGTGCCGTGTAGATTGGTAACAGTTGCACGCACCTCAGAAGTTTAACCAAAATCACTCGAAAGTGAATTTTCATCGTTTCAAAAGTTAAATGCCCATCGAGTTACATACTCAAAACTTATGAGACAAGTTAGGGGTGGCAATGGGCCGAGCCGGCTCGTGGCTCGTAACTCGTGGTTCGAGCTCGTCTTTCCTTTTTTTTTTAAAGATAAGCCTTAAAAAAAAACCTATATTTGGACGAGCCCGAGCGACTCGTGGCTCATTTTTGACGAACCGACAAGCCGCTCGGCTCGGTTGCCACCCCTAAGACAAGTGAATAAATTGATATCCAATGTAAAAATCTTCCGTCTTTATCGTCTTTCCTTTTATTTTTCTTTTTGTTGGTACTTTCTAACTATTTTAAAAGTGAAACGACTCAATAAAGTAAACTTTTAACAAAGTTAAAAATTTACACTTGGTCAATTAAATTTATTTATTTGAATGATATAATTAAGTCCTTGTATGACATCCTTTTATTTCAAAACTTATTTTTTTACATACTCATTTTCCATCACACATTTACACAACAAAATATTTTGCATGTAAATCTAAAACATTTTCCTACTTTTTAACCATACATTTTTAAAAAAAATGTTTTTCAAAACTCCATCATTTCAAAATAAT